>BMAV01026927.1:0-53889 GCA_019973955.1 Trichonephila inaurata madagascariensis
CATAATAAATTAAAACCCGTTGCTAGGCGAAAAAAATTGTACAAATTGGACGAAAAATTGCTCGAAACGTGTACGTCTGATAAGGACTTTAAAGATAGCATGCGTGACTCGTAAGTCTATGGTTACGGGTTCAATCCCGGCTGGAGTTGATACATTTTTGAATAGGAAAATCGCACGCACGCATCCCATATGGTTATGTGGCATGTAAAAGATCCCTTGAGTATCAATTTGGCACTGGTACTCTCAGAAAAATCAAATCATGACAATGTTTAGAATCTGACGAGAGCCATGATTGAGTAAATTCAAGCGTCTGAAATTTGGTAGTGGGATCCGTTACTAAAGGGTGCTACCAATAAAACGGCTCTTATAGCTGGAGTTACCCGTGTCTGTGAAGATTAGCTGCCAAAATGCAGCCCATTTCATTAATAAAATATTGTAGAATTTTGACAACAGAAGAAACATGGGAAAACTTCTGGTAATTCAATTTCTTTACCTACATTTTGAAAACTCAGTCATAAAAGTAATATATAGTGGGTTTTTTTTTTTTAAAAATAAGCTACTTGATTTAAAAAGTTTGAATGCAGTTAACTTTTCATTTGATTTTGCATTAGCTGTTTTTCGACCTACGTGACCTCTGAAAAATAATTAATTGTTGAATTAAATGCTGTTTCTTATTTAGCAGAACAACATTTGTATAGTTTTGTTGTTTCAAATTATTGAAAAATATGGTTTCGGAAAACTTATTTCCACTTTTTTAAAGAGTTTTCGGTTTCATTTGTAATTTCATTCGTTTTTAATCGAATTTGTATTTTGAAACATCGTACATTTAAAAAAGTACAATTGTAACCATTCATTATAAATGTAACTGAGTGTGCTAAGCAGCAGAAGCGGCCTCTTGTGACCACATATCTTCAGTAGAGGCCTGGTGAAGAAAGAATGTAGTCACTGTGAAAACTAATCCATGTTCCTTACCCATTAATTTTGTTAACGATATGTATTGTTACTCTATAAAGAAGACCTGTGACGGATCTTTACGCGACCTTCACACTAATCCTCTTGGGGAATCTTTGGGCTAGCATTTTGCGTTTAATTCACAGCCATCCCTCTCAAGAAGAAACCGTGATATTCAGATTAGTTCGACTATATAAAGTCAAAGTTTTGTAATTATAGGGAAGGAGGTAGGTTGGAAGCAGCTATATGCGTTACGCAGGTAAGATAGGCTAAGGTTTACTTTCGCATGCAAAGATTAAGAGTGGTGTTTTACTACTGAGTTGAAATAGTATTTTTGGGGGTTGGGAATCAACGATAGATTACGGGGAGTTAAATACGTTGATTCCACATATTTGTTAATAATCATTTTTTTTTTCCGTGCTACCTTTTTGACATTCACTTTAGGAATAAATTTTTTGTTTGTTAGTTTGTTTGAAAAAGAAATAATTGTGATTATGGAATTTTTTTGGCTATTTTTCATTCCTCCCACATCTTAAAGTATCGGACTGTTCGAAACCATTATTTTGAAAAAAGCGTATAAATGGATAATTTTTTAAAATTTTAGTGTCATTTGATTAAAAAAATGGTTTTATAAAATTTTTTTTAAGAAAAATTATTTTAACAAAAAATTATTTAAGTGAAAATTTTTTTGAAAAAAAAGGGACATAGAATGACCCTTTTCCCAAAATTTTCCCCATTGTAAAAATGCTTTATTAGAATAATTTTTTTTCCTGTATACAGTTTCCAACCTCTACAGAGCCCTAAAATTAAAATTTTTGGGAAATATATAAAATAGAAGTGGTTTATCCTTTTTACTACAAAAAAAGGGGGAGAAATTTTAAAAAAAAACGCCGGTAATTATTTCAATGGGTGGTAACCAAAAAATGTGAACTTTTCAAAACCCTAGTTAAGACTCTTTTGGAAAAGTTTTTTATGAAATTGCGCGTGCGCAAAATTTTAAATTTTTATTTTAGAAGATTTTTATAAAAAGGAGAACATTTTAAAAAAAAAAGATTATTCAAATTTAAAATTATTTGCTAAAATATTGTTTTTTTAATTTTTTTTGTCAAAATATTCTTAAAAAAAATTTTTATACATGTATACTAATCTAAGTGACACTAAATATCATGAAAATTACTCATTTATGCGCTTTTTTTAAAAACACGGTTCCCAACGTAGTCGAATAACCTTTTGGGAGGCAAGACGCAAAAGAGAAACCTTTGGGTGGGTTTTTTCCCAACCCTTTTTAAACCCAAACCATTTTTTTGTTTTATCTTTTTAAAGTCCAAATTTTCAAAATTATTATTATTGTAAAATATTTGCCTATAATTTTGGGAATAACAAAAATTTTTGGGATTTTTTGGACTTTTTGCCTGACTTAGACATACAATAAATAAACATGACAAATTTTTTTGACTAAAAAAATATTGCATGTGACATGTAAGTAATATTCCTTTTTTAAAAGCCTTTCTCATTTCAATGCGCCTTTCTACAAAAAAACAAAAAATGAAAACAATGAAGTTTCATTTAAAAAAAACATATTTTCATCAATATTAAAATTAAGAAAAAAATATTGTAAATGAGCTTTTTTTTTAAATTTTTTTACTTTTTTTTAAAACCTTTAAAATTTTGATTTTTATTACCATTGTTAAAAATTTTTTGCTTTCATTATGCATTGCAAAAAATTCATAATGGACAGTAATTCAACATTTTTTTTTCCCTAAATTAGATTTATAAATTAAGTTTTGAACGATTTCACAAAATTTTAAATACAAAATTAAAACTCATTAATATCACTGTATAAGAAATGCTGAAGAAAAAACATAAATGAGAAAAAAAAATGTACCTACCAAGTCATTCCCTATCCTGTCGTAATAGTATTTCTTGTAATCATCTAGCCAACTTCTGCTAAGCGCACAGAATTCTTCCGCAGAAAGTTGACCCCTGTTTTCCCATTTATATGGACTTCTTTTCTAAAAATGTGTCCTACGTGAGAGCACGGTAAAATTTCCCAAGAACCACCGCACACCCAAGTCTACAAATAAATTAAGTTACTCAAAAAAAATTTCCCATTTTATCTAATAAATAACTTTCTGTTGAAAGTAATTCATTTTATATCGCGTTGGATTAATATATTTGAGTTTAAAATTCCTTTAAAAAAAAGCAAATTATATGATAGTAACATAATCTAAACAGTCTATAAAATAGAAATGCTTAAATATCTAAACAAGAGAATCAAGCATTTGACAGCTTTTCATTTGCGTTTGAAATTGTGATTACGTATTTGAACTGAGGATCAAAAATTGTTGGGTTTTTGAATCTATTGTACATTTAAACGTGTGTTTCCTATCGGAAGAAAGTTTACTGTATTTGCTGGAGTGTTTTAGACATTTGCGTTGACATTTTCTGCATGTAAAGGACGATTAATTATATAAAATATCGGATATTATCATAGATATTAAATGAAAGGCTGTTTTTAAAAACATTTAATATATTATATGAATATTTCTCTAAATATTTGATTCAAAACATTTTGCAGTGTAGAGCGACTACAATAACATTTCTGTGTCACTGCATTCTTTCCCCTTTTCTAAAAAGTTTGCCCAAACACGTGGGGGCTGCGGTAGCCCAGTGGTCAAGGTATCGGATCATGGGACGCATATCATGAGCTCGAACCGTATAGAGGAACGATGTACGTTAAATCTGCCGAGAGCTGAAACGTCTTCCCGTTGGTGTGGTGTGGTAGTTAGGAGAGGGAGGTGCCTGTTCAGGCGTCGTCCTCGTCACTTGATCATGGTTCAAAATGACGAAGTCTGTCGCCAAAAGCCCTCGTGTAACTGAACAGTGCGACGTTAATATTCACTCACTCACCCAAATCACGTGGTCGGAGGTTTACTATGGCGTCGTATTTTGTAGGTGGATGCATTTAGTAGCCGGTGATTGAAAGAAATTGCATTTGTTGAGCAGATAATGTAGTGCTTCTCAAATTTTCAATATTTGTGACCCAATATTCAATCATAAGTTTCATCGCCCCCCACTCTCCCAGTACCCGCCGTGTAGGGCAGCGATGCACGTTAAATCTGTCGAGAGCTGAAACGTCCTCCCGTTGGTGTGGTGTGGTAGTTAGGAGAGGGGGTGCCAGCTCAGGTGTCGTCCTCGTCACTTGACCATGGTTCAAAATTACGCTGTTCGTCACCAAAAGCCCTCGACAGTACGACGTTTATTTTCAATCAATCAATCAAGCCCCCACTCTCCATACAAATAACAATGTGCATCGAATTCAATAATACTATATTTTCACCAAACCTACAATACTCCTTTAACCTCTTAAGTGCCACCGGCGTATATATACGTCTCGCTCAACCGGTGTTTTAAATACCCCGGACGCGTATTTTTATATATCTTTCTCAAAGTACGATCTTTTCCTTGCACTGTTATCCCTAAAGTTATTCCGAAGGGTTTGAACTGCAATAAAAGAACCTTGCGAAGTATTTACTTATATCAGAGAATTCCTAGAGTGAAAAACAGATCTTTTGCTAAAAATTTCATGAAACCATTTAATTTTTTAAGGAAAAAAATTAAAATGGTACTCTTCCTACAAATTTGATTTACAAGTACGTCAAACTATGTATAACAAAAGTTGGTATGGGTTTAGTGATAGCATGATTAGTATCAATAGAACAGACCAATAAAATTTAATTAGTGATGTAAAGGTGGTGGTAAAATAAAAAATAAAACTCAGTCTTTGATAATATTGGTTAAAATAATTGTGGCTTACATCGAAGGAGAATTTGATTTCAATTTGAACAATAATACTGGTACTGTAAAAATAGAGGCCGAACAATTTTTAAAATCTACCGAAACTTCCGTCTAATCGGCGCTTTTTTCAGAATCTGAGCAATTCATTTCTTTATTTAATTTATATAAAAGTACCGCCTTTTTTTATTTTGAAGGCGATACTTTTAAAATAAAACCAATCAAAGATGATATTGAACAAAATAACGGGATTTATATCCTATCAACACCTTGGTGCACAATTTTTCAGCAATAAAATCATTCAATCTCTTTAAAAGGGCGAAACTTTTCATGAAAAGGCTATATCTAATATTACATTGGTTCAAATAGTTATGGTTTTCATCCAATCAAACCTGTCCTCAGAATTTGAGCAATAAAGAAGGCGGTACTTTAAGAGGAAAGGATCAACTATTCTGACATTGGTCAAATTTACCGAGACTTTTATCCAATCAAAGGTTGCGTTTAAACTGGAGCAATGAGATTTAATTAGTGTTAAAAAAAGGCGGTACTTTAAAAATGAAGGAAATCTAGGGTTTTCCATTTGTTAAATTAAATGTGGATTTTATCCAATCAGCTCTGCATTTTGTTTCTAAATAATAAAATACGTGAAGTAATGCGATATTTTAAAAATAAAAGCCGATCTGTGTGGTGACATGTGTGATTCACATTCAACCAACGCTTTTTTGAGCAATTTCTACAATAAAATCATGAAATTATTGAAAGAAGGCGGTAATTTAGGCCGAACTATGACGACCATGGTTAAATGTATTGATACTTACACTCAATTTTAGCGCTTTTATTAGAACCGGAACAGCACAATTTAAATTAATGTTTTAAAAAAGGTGGTACTTTAATAATTTAAGGGGATCTTGGGTTCCATTTATTGGTTGAATTAAACGTGGATTTTTTATCCTATCGGCATTGTCATTAGTATCTGGTCAAATAAAATTTTTAAACAAATTTCATAAGGAATGCATTATTTTAAAAAGAAAGTCGATCTTTTTTTTTATTATTCATTCAAATAATTGCGACTCATATCCAGTGGATGTATTTTGTATGATCCATTGGAGGCTAAATAAAAGTGCTCTACGCATTTTGGTTATTTCTACGTTGTTAAATGCGCACATTGAATTATGTACTTTGTGTTGACTACGTGTTCAAATGTAAAAAAGTCCGTCAGGCCATTTTTATTGAAATCAGGCTTTGGCCCGCAATTAATTTCTCAGTGCATTTTACATTAGCATTCACAGTTTAGAGCGTTTTTACATAAATTCCTTAATGAACTGTCATTGAAAACTTTTTTTGTGTTCTGCATCCTGACTAAAACTCTGACTTGTTCATTTGTTATTTATTTATTATTTTTTATTTAAATATCCATAATATTTATTTTTATTTCTAATGGGGCTGCGGATTGGTATTTTAATGGACGTATTCAAATACATCTAGTAAAGTGAATAGCATTATACCTTGTTTAAATAGGTTTGTAACGGTAACTTCTCATGTTGATAGAGGTGAAGTTCTCGCTCATTATTAAGATTTCTGGGTGAATTTAATCGCAGCATGGTTGGAGCAGTCATTGAATTAATCTCGAATTGTTTACTAAAAATGAATTTACGTCGATTTATTTAAATTGCGTCAACCACTTAAAAACGACTACGGCAGACAAGACTAGCAAAGGGATTAAAATATTTATGTACTTAACTGAATGAGACGAAACCCCTTGGCATGGACAATTAAAAACCATCCGTTCTCTTGAATACCAAAAAAATTTGACAACGTGACGACATTATCTACAAACATCTACTATCTTATATCTAACCACATATATTATATAATCTATCTTACTGATTATTTAAAAACTCTTCGATAGTGACGTTCACTTACATTGAGACACAGTTCTAGCTTAAAATACCAGTTTTGCTGGACAGAAGAAAACACAGTATAGACCTTACGTAATACTTCTCAAACTTTCAATGTTTGTGACTCAGTTTTCAATTATAATTTCCACGGTGGCCCCCTCCATACAATAATAATGTATTGAATTCAGCAATAATGCACTTCAATGCTAAAGCTACAATACGACTTTAATTATAAACTGCTCACATTATCAAGATAAGTATTAAATTTTTCATATAATTTTGTATATGACAAGCCCATGAGATCATATTAATTAATAAACTTGTTATTAACTTAGTATTGCGAATTAATGATCAAATGCGTTGTGCAGTCCAGTAGCGCTTACGGGAAATTTTTTTCAAGTGTGTGTGGGGGGGTTTCAAGGTCGAAAGTCCACCATTCTTGTATCATGCTCCTTTTGATTTTGTCAATTTTTGTATACAAAAAACAGTAAAAAACTAATTATTGAATAAATAGTTATCATTAATTAATAAAATTAATCAGTAATAACAAATATTTAATTAAATTTTACGTACCATATACTTAGAATTATAATTAATCGGGAAAAAAATCAAGGGCTATGAGGGAACGGCCCCTAGGAAAATCCTTGTTTCTACTGTGCAGTATGATCATTTAAGTATATTATATCATTTTTCTCAGAATGTATTTTGTTTTGACTCCTTTCCGTAAATTAATAATATTTTTAAATAATCTTTTCTTTTTGACTTTTCGATATGCTCGCGCCCCCTTTGTGGAATTATCATCCCGCAGTTTGAGAAACCCTGAGATAGTGAGTCATTTCAAATTTTGTGCTGGCTTGGAAAAGAGTGCTACATAGTCTTAGGAAATGTTGAAGCATGTTTAAGGCAGTGATACATCATCGCAAACACAAGATATGAGTGGCATCGATGTTTCACGGAGAACAAAGGAATGTGTCAAAGACGACGAATGCTCTGGATGTCCACAGACTTTCCGCACCGCTGAAAACATCGAAAAGTTTTGTGTGGCGGAACGTACGACATCCTTCAAACGACAAGGTGATAATGAAAACAACTGTTTTGCCACATTCTCCTTACTACCCTGATTTCGCTTCCTGAAACTTCAGAATATTTCTTGAACTAGCACGTCACTTGCAAGATCGTCGATTTCAATCTGAAGATGAAGTTAAAAGTGTATTGCAGGCTGAATTAAAGACATGGCTAAAAATGAATTCCATGAATGTTTACAAACGATTGCAAAAGTGGGCTGTTGTTCAAGGGTCTTATTGTGAAGGAGGATGTGTTTCAACAACTTCACTGGTCATATTTTTTTAAGTTATAAACTCTGTCAGGAACTTTTGGATCCTACTAAGTAAATCAAAAAAATATATCTTCAATTACTAATCGCTTGCAAAGGTAAAAGAATCTGTTTTGAAGAACTTGACTTTTGCTGCCCCTTTTAATAATAATACACGTTAAGAAGAAAATATGTTATACATAAATTTGAAAGTTGGTTTTTTGTTTGGGGCTTATACAAATCCCTGCCGCTGATCGTATCGCTCCAAAATTTTGCAGTGAGTTTAGCTATTGTTTCAAAGAAGCCATAAATATATTTCCGGCGAAAATAAAGCTCCAAACTTATTTTGAGTGAATTTAAAAATCCTTCTTAAGGAAGGTTTTGTATGTGTATGTGCAAAGTCAACCAAAAATCTTGATATGCAATCAATAGTGGACACTTGATATTGCTCATGTTTAGAAAACGCTTACTGCACTTCGCGACAGCTTTTGCTAGAAATGTTTAAGAACAGGCAAAGGTGAGTAGCAGGGGTGTTACAGGTTAAATTTCTCGTTCTTAAACTATTACACAGTTAGACTTTAAAACTTTCAAGCACATTTATTTGCCGAACAAGAAATTCATAAATTACCCATTTTTGCTAGAATCGGCACCTAAGGGTTAGTGTTAAAGTATAAAAGATAAATTTGTTCCATTCTGGAAATTCAAGTCGTGTTCTTTAGAAATTGAAGCGATTACTCTAAAAATATTTTTCAATACAAACGAAAGCTTTATGTACGAAAGACTTAGATATCAACAACTTATATATTATGTACACTTAGTGTCCAAATTATTATGATCACGTGACATTTATACAGATACTGGTTTATATAAGTTATAGTTGTTTTATACAGAGCTGGTTTTATAGTTGCTGCCACACGAGAGGAAGATCTATCTTCTAAAAAAATGTAGGTATAGTGAAACAACAATTGCATAGTTTTATTTGCAAAGAAGTGAAGAAAAAGTTTGAACATGGGATAATTGTAGGAGCTCGAAATGTAGGGACAGCAGCATTTGTGAAGTGTTCATTTGAGAAACGCATTTGCTAATGCTTACAGGGAATCGGGTATCAAGCAGAAAGCCAAGGTTCCAATGTCACGCCTCCCAAGAATGAAAATTCCACCCGGAAAAAGGAGGGAAGTAAAATTTTTCCCCGTCCCAAAAAGAGAACAAACTCAGATTGTGGGGGAAACTTAATCAAGGATCAATTGCAAACGTCTCTGAATGAACTTTTCGTCCCACATTGCACTGTATCTGCTATGGTAACCGACGACCTGTCTGAATACCTCAATTGCCAGCTTTTAACTAGAACAGAAGTCTCCATTTCGTAAATGACCACAAGGTTAGACATATGATGACTGGAAAAAGGTTTTGTGGTCTGATTAATCTTGTTTTCAATTACACCACGCAAATGTCAGGGTGCAAATACGAAGAAAACAATACAAAAGCAGGGACGCTATAACGTATATCCACTCACTGTTTAAATCTTCGTCTGTACCTTCAATATTATGATTTGGGGGATATATTCTTGGCATTACATTAGCGTTTTCCTAAGTGTGGGGCGTGCCCCAGGAAGGGGTCAAGAGCATGTCGAAAATGAAAGATTATTTAAGAAAAGGTTTAATTTACTGAAAATAAGCCAAACAGAATAAATTCTGACATTATAAAAACAAAATACACTTTTAAACTGATATAATACACTTATGAAACATATCAGGTAAGAGATAGAGATTGAGGTAATGAATATTTAGTTTAATCAAAAATTATTTTCCAGTGTGTTCCAGTATTCTTAATACTTATTCTATTACTTAAAAGTATATATATATATATATACATATATATGTATATAACTTAAAATATCTATTACTTAAAAGAGTAACACATGCAAAGTTTCATACTTATCTAGATTATTTGTATGGGGTTATAATTAAGGTTGCATTATAGCTTTATCGTCAAAGTACATTATTATTGCATTGTTATCGTATGGTGGAGGGTGCGATGAAAATTATGCTAGGAAATTGGGTCGCAAATATTGAAAGTTTGAGAATTACTGCATTACATGGATCCTTTGGATCACGTGCAAGAACCTCTGAATTTTGAACGGTATTTGTTATCTCAGATCAAGTGCATCCAATTATATTAATTCTGTACCCCGCCGGAGATAAATACATTCAGCAGAACATTGCTAACTATCATATACCTGGAATTATCGGTAGGTGGTTCGAAAAGAGCGTGTCGGAGACTCTACTTTGCTTAGTTGGCCTGCACGAGATCACCTTGATCTCAATCTAATTCTGGGGATGAGGTTGAATGGGGCTTCAGACAGCTGGATCCGGTACTTTTCGATCTGAAGGCACTGGAAATACCCAGTAGGATATGGTCTCCAATTTCTCATACCACCAAACAACATCTCATAGAGGGCATGCTGAGAATAATCCATGGAGTGTTAAGGGCAGAAAGTGGTCCAATATTGTATTGAAGGGGTGGTCATATTAATTGGGCCGCACAGTGTGCATGTTAATAAAACATTATGTCACCTAGTGAAGGGTAGGTAAGGGCCAGTAATATAAAATGTCTCTGGAATATACTCTGCAAATCCCCTTTGGAAATATACACTTAGTTGAAAAACAAATAAAATAAAAAAAAAAAAAATAATAAGCCGGTAATTCCTACCCAGATCAACAAAGAAAAAGTTTTATTTTAGCTTACTTTAATTAAATAGCTCCACCTTAATATAAATATGTATATACAGGACGGAATCACAATATTATGGTAATTAATTTTATCAATTATCATTAAAGTATCGTATTGTCATCCAAAAAACTGCTGTATATAAAATTCCCAGTTCAACTGAATTTAAAACGTGAGAAAAAATCTTCTAAAGTTTTGGACCCAAGTCGCTAAAATGAAAACCAAAGTGGTTGTGTATCTGCAATTATTTCCAATAATAAGTTCTCTAGCCACTACTTTTAAATTCAATGCAATTAAATTATCGTATTATCAGCTCCAAATGAGCTCTTTTGTAAAATGTAAGAAAAGATTTTCTCAAGCTCTCTTTGGATACTGCCGCCAAAATGATGCTAACGTAGCTTGCATTTGTAATTCTTTTGAATAATTTGTGTTAACCAATTAATTTTTATTAATTATAATTAAATTATACTGTAATGTCATCCAAAATAAATATTTATATAAAATTTCAGATCAATTGAGCACTTTAAAATATAGTTTATTAACGATTGAAAATTCCGCCAAGACATATAAATAAATATATAGAGAGCGTGAGCTAATAGTAGGAATTGAAAAAAAAACAGCTGTCTTTATAACTGCACATAATAATAAAGTTTTTAAAAAGTTTTCACTGATGCAGGAAATCTTATTTCTCCAATATTTTACCATAAAAGTAAATAAATAATATAAAATTTAATACTTTAACTCCTTTTATAATTTAGATTTAATTGCTAAAATATGTCAAATATTTGAATATTTATGGGGATTTATATTTATTATATTTACTCTTGAAGATTTACTGTTTTTAAATTTAAAAGCAGTTTTCTTATTGATGTAAAATGATTTTTTTTTTACTATTTATATATTACGAAACGCACTATTTTGTTATAGTGAATGAGATAATCAATATTATTCATCGCGACATCTGTAATTTAAATATATCTTTATAATACTTTGATCTTCAGTACTCTCTATTATCTTTTAATGTACTTTTTAATTTTACCAGCTTTCCTCATGCACTATTCTTTTATTACTAAGTGAGTGGAGTAGAAAAACATTTGTATGTCTCTTTTGCTAGTATAACACTAGCGCGTTCCTTAGACCAAAGAGAATTGAGTCTTATCTTTTCCATCTGAAGTATTTTTCGTTGAAAGAATTCTGAGATATTTTATCATGCGATGATTATTTTCAATTTATTGAATTGATTCGATTTCTAGTGGTATTTGACATTTTATGTTTGTTTTTTGTCAGAGAAGATATCTTTTGTAAAATAAAGTGTTTGAATAATTTTATATTATTGGGTTGATAACTCTTTTAACACTATGAGAAATTCATTTAAATCGTTTCCATCAGTTACACACCCCATATTGCAGTTGAAATTAATCTAAACATTTTAAGCAGCTTCTACTTCGCGTAAATTTATATATGGTGCTGTATATTACACTGTTTGTTACCAACTGAGAAAAAATACTGCTAAAATGCTATCATTGTTAGAATTATTTTTTTAAAATGTGTATGGAAGGGTTTCCACTATTGACTGCATTTCACGGCATTAGGCGATGTCTTTTGATTTAACGAAATTAGTAGACAGCACAAAAATTATCGAATTGTATAAATACAGTAGGACCCCGATTTATCGAGCTCCTGTTTAACGAACTTTGCTATATAATGAATTTTCCCCTTTCCCCGAATAAAATAGAAGGAAAACCCCACATTTAATGAATAAAAACCCCTAAAATAATAAATTATTTTTCCATTCGAATTTTTATTAATTTTATTAGAAAATTGACTTTGATTTCCTTTTCTTTTCAAAAGACATATCCTTTTTAGCCGGAATGAAAAGATTTTTCTTGTAGGCAATAACTCTCATCGAGAAAAGGTAAAAAGTAGTTTTTAACCGTATCTCATGTCAAATTCCTTTATTTATTTATTTGTCTTTCTTTCTCTTGTTTGTATGTAAAATCATACGTTTATCTGAAAGATAAAAAAATATAGTACTTTTCCGCTCTACCAGCATGCTGATAAAGCCAAATTAAAATGGGATTCAACAGGATGCCAAATGCAAATATTACTGCTGGTATAACCTTTTCCACCACATTTCTGGTAGAAACAGTTGCAGGTCTCTTTCTTCTTCAGCAACGTCTTTTCTATAATGCATCAAAATAGATGAAAACTAAATGAGAATGGCCTATAACATTCTTTTGCGTATATTATGTGTTTCAATGCAAAGGCCTCGCCCTGGCGAGATCTGCGGGATATGGAAAAATTCCACCTGCGAATGGTGTATATGGTGCCGATAATTGCAAATAGCCAATTACAAAAGTACCTTTGGTTCTGCTCGATTCTGTCTTGGTGGGTATTTTGATGCAAAAGATGCACCTCGCAAAGGCAGTCCCATCGTCAAGAATGTCGATAAAATCACAGAAATAATCGAAGTTGACTAGCATGTTAGTAGTCGTAGCATCACCCAGGAGCTTAAGATTGACCCATAAAACAGCTCTTTTAAATCATTTGTGCAAAGTTGATCCAAAAAAAGCTCCATGTTTCCAGGGATACACCCACTAACACTCCAAAAACATGATGGATCGAATCTCCGCGCAGCCTCTTGGCGAAACGGGAATGAAATCGACCTACTTTATGGATGGTGACTGGGGATGATGAAAAATGGATAACATACTAAGCAATATCACTGTACGAAAATGATCGTGGTCAAAGGCGGTGAAGCAGCCTCAAACAAGCTGGTATCAAAATCCAGGACTAACGGCCAAAAAGGCTGGGTTCTACTCGTGCATTTGCAGGACTGGAAAGGAATCATTTATTATGAGTTGCATATGGCCAAACACTGAATTCAAATCTCTACTGCCAACAACTGGACCGTTTGAAGCTAGCAATTGACCAGAAATGGCCAGAATTGGCCAACAGAAGAGTGTTGTGTTCCATCAGGACAAAGCCAGGCCACACACTTCTGTAGTGACTGGCCAGAAACTCTGGGAGCTTGGTTTTGAAGTTTTAATGCATCCACCATATAGTCCGGACCTGGCACCAAGCGATTACACCCTTTTTCTCGCATTGAAAAACTTCTTGAGTGATAAGAAATTGGGATCAAGAGAAGATTGTGAAAATCGATTACTAGAGTTTTTCGCCAATAGGGCTCCAAGACTTCTATTAAAGAAGCATTATGAAGCTACCTTTAAAATGGCAGCAAATTATGCAACAAAACGGTGCATATTTGAACCAAATCGGACAATCGGAAGCATGTTAAATAAAGTCTTGATTTTCATGCAAAAATAATGGATTTCTTTTTCCCAACTTAATATTAAAGCTTAGAATCTGTATTTGGATCTTGAATCTAGCAATAACTTGGTTACTGTTCATTGATCTATCGTGATCTGAACATTGAGATTAATCCGAATACCCCTTTCCAATTTATATAAAATCAAAAGCTGTATTAATCAGCATTGTTTATCATATTGCAACATCCCTCTTTTTTCCAATAACTGCTCAATCTGTTATGTCTAATTTTCAAGCCAATTCTGTCTCTTTAGTAGCAATAATTAAAAACTATACACACATATGCACTGACGAAGAAAATAAGAGAATTTGCATATTTTATAGAATTGCATGAAAAGAACTGAACTGAATGAAAAACCACTGCTTCTAGATACAAATGCAAATCTTATTTGGCAAATACGTAGCGCTCACGTGTATGTTGGCGGAGACAGCAGAAAATCAAGCTTTGTAAGCGCGTGTAAGTTAAGATGTATTTCGTTCACCAGCACACCTCGACGAATTTCTGGGTATTATTTTGAAGCAATCGGTTCAATTCAAATTGTAACAGTAAAAATGAGTAACCACCAACGTTTAGATGATGGGATAAGATGGCGAATTGTGGGGAGGCTAGAAGCAGGCCAATGTCGTTCAGATTTGTACAGAGTTCAAGTTAACTCTCAGCGTCAAGTGTAACTTATGGAAACAGTTCGAGGATGCTGAATTCATCAATAGAAATCCTGAGCAAAGTCGTATAAGAGCCACGATGGCCAGAGAAGATGAACATTTGTCGATTATAGTGAGGCGTAACAGACGGGCTACGGCTTCTCGGATCTCTCGTTACTTGTATGCATCCACAGGAACCCATGTATCAAAGGTGACTGTTTCAAAAAGTCTTCATGAGAGAATGGTTGTTTACCAGAAGATCTGCTGTTTGCGTCCTGCTCAAGTCTACGAACAGGAGAGTCCGTTTAGCATGGTGCAGACAGCATAGAGATTGGAGTATGGATTAATGGGTGACCGCGCGTTCTGTTCACGAAAGAGTCCCGTTTCAAACTAAACACCGATTCTCGCCGTACGTTTATATGGAGAGAATCAAGAACCTCTACCTACCCTCTAATGTCCACAAAATCGGCAACTATGGTGAAGGAGGTTTAATAATATGGGCAGCAATCATGTTAGATGGCCGTACAACTCTCCATGTCTTTGAAAAAGGCTCGGTCACTGATGTGAGGTATAGGGATGAGGTCTTGGAGCCCTATGTTCGTCTTTTCAGAGACGCATGTGGCCCCAAGCTCACATTAATGGAAGATAACGAGATGTCACATGGAACTCTTTGGGTCGACGAATTTCTAGAGAGTGAGGATATTCACCGTATGGATTGACGAGCTAGGACTCCAGGACTCAGCAGTATAAAATATGTCTAGAACGCTCTGGGGAGGGCAATTGCAACTCTCAACCTCCTTCCGAGGACCATCCAGGAAATGAAAACAACGTTGCTAAATGAATAGTACCAATTGCCACAATAACTGATTTTTCTTATTTCAAGTATGTGGTATAACTCTGCGAGGCCTGTACGAGTGGACCATACCCCCTATTAACCCATTTCTTTTGTTTATTCTACAACATCTGTTTCATACCTTCCAACTCCAACGAGTGTTACGCTCGATCACGCGCGTGTATTGCAATTGTTGAATGATTATTTGCTTTGTATTGTGTCAATGTATGTACATATCAAATTTCATTAAAATCGGCCCAGTAGATCTAGAAATAATCGATCATGTTTGCAAATTATCTTAATTTCTACACCAGTTTATATAACATGCACACAATTAGAATAAAATAGAATTTATTTTTCTAAATTAAAAGTGCAATAATTAATGCAAATCTCAAATTGTGTCCTTTTTCAGAGAGATGGCATATAAGGGGTTTCTAAGAAATCAATCTCATTCAATTACTCGTCTTTATCGTAATGATTTTAAAACAGATTAACTATTATCATTTAATCAATATCACTACAAAGACAAAATCCTATCAACTTTTCAAAGACGTTTATCCCCCAATCGATGTCGAAATTACTTTCTTGTTTCTTTGTGAAACCTGTGTATCATCGGCAATCCATAGAACCAAGAATACACCCAAAACGGTTCTCTATCTTAACTTACTTTGAAGGAAAGCTCCAAATTCTCTCCACCCCATATATCGAATCCACTGTCGTAGGTTCCAAGTCTTTCGAAGAATTTCTTGTTGATGGAAAAAAGACCTCCGGCCATTGTGGGTGACCTGAAATAAACGCACAAAAAAATCATAATCGATGGAAGAAAAGATTATTTCTCCATTTTTTTCCTGTTCGCTCTTAATAGATCTTTTGTTTTTGGGAAGTAACTTAGAACAAAAGAAATAAAAATAAAAAACGCATCGTTTTGTATTTTTTTTTTAAATATATACATTGTAGGAAAAGACTATTTCAGAAAAAAATATTGATTATTGAGTTGAAATATAATCATGAAGAAAGATTACATTTTTTGCTTAGTATGACACACAACCATTGATTAATAATTCAAATAATTAACGCGTTCATTATATATTTTTCCTCTTATTCTTATTATACACATAACGTTACGAGATCTTTTCAGCAAGTTTTAAAAATATTTAGTAACTTTTTTTTCATTCACAACAAGATAAAGCAAAATAGCAAATTATCTGAAAAAGAAATAGAATATTATTATCACTAATTACCAAGGATAAAATATTTCGTAAAAAGAGCTCTTAAATGAGCCAAAAAAAAATTGTTTTGAATAAATATGCGGGTTTTTCTTTTATTCTCGAATCTGTATTTATTTCTGTTAATCTTTATTTTAAATACTGTTTTTAAACTAGTTTTAAGTAAAAATTGAAAGATGAAACATGTATTGCACAATTTATACATGTACTGTATCTCACTAAATTACATTTAAAACAAGTATAAACTTTGAAACAGCTAGAAGCTTTGCTGCATATTGTTATACATACATCCCTTCCGAGTCCAAATCAACATATTTCAAAATCTACAGCTTAAATGTAAAACTCGTGACAAAAGCTTTTCTAAAATAATTACAAAGCGAATATTTCCAGACTATAAATTAGAGACATAAACCTAACTTTTATGTAATAAAGTTTGGGATCAAGAGGTGTTTAAATAAATGGATCATCTCTATATCGTTGTTAATTTCGACATTGTTTACATAATTAAGACTCTGTAAAACATACAAATCTCAGAAAAAATATAACTCAAAGTATAATTGTAAGCACTATCGCAACTCTGCTTTCTGTATGAAGAAAAATTGCTTTTAGCATGATTTTACTGCATTCCCAGAAAAAAATTTAACTTAAAATGGTGATGTAAGACTCTCTCTGCAATTGACTGAAATAAGATTCATAATGTTGCGGTGAAGGGTTGGCATTCCTTGGTGAGAGTTTCTGAAATTGGCATTGCTTTGTTAGGTTAGTGCTGCCAAAAAAACTCGTGGCATGTAATTACAGTGGGACCTCTAACGAAGACGCTAAATCACTAAAATTACATTATGAGGAAAATTCATTAAATAGAAATTCATTTTTCAATATACTTTATAAACAGTTCCAGGAAAATGTTTGCAAAAAAACGTTCGTAAAATGGAGGTTTGACTGTATATTATTATGATTTTAAGAGTTCAAATCATTAATTTAAATTTAGAGAGTTATTGGCCCCACGGCATTAGTTACTGCCCAATAAGCCATCGTCGCAAAAGCTTATCACCGTTTAAAAAGCACAAAAAAAAAAATGTCTACCGAGAACGAGTAAGAAGTAGCATCTTTACACACACAAATGATAAAAAGTAATTTTAAACCACAGGAGAATCAGGTTTCTTGACTGCGATGAATAGTTGTTAATTTTGTTTTAATATGTTTAATACTTGATGTAAGCAAATAAAACATTAATACTGTCACATTGTTCTTCCTTGTTTGGAGGACCAAACAAGGATTTGGTCTTACGTACAAGGAAGACCAAATAAGTTTTTATTTACATATTTTCCATATAGAATTTTTTATGTTCTCCCTATTAAATGTAGGGTTTTTAAGGTATCCGAACTAGCTGAAACGACTAAGTTTTACTAAAATATATGGGTTTTGGTTTTTTTTTTACTACGTTTTTTAAATTTTTAAAAAACATTACTTATTTTGCCTTGTTTCTTGCTTTTTCAAAGGGTTTTTTAAAACAATTTTAAATGACATAAAATTAAAAAGCGGAAAAAGGGTTATTTAAAAACCCTTTTTACGAAAAAAAAAGGGGAAAAATTTTTTTTAAGGGGGCCCCCTCAAAAATTTTTTTCCCTTAAACCCCCGCCCAAAAACCCCCAAAAGGGGAATCCCCAAATTTTTAAGTGAACTTTTCCTTGGGGTTTTTTTATTGGGGAAAAGGGTAATTTTCGTCGAAAAAATTTTGCCAAAAAAGCCTTTTTTAAAATAGTTAAAAATTAGATATTATCAGTTTTAAAATTTTTATATTTTGATAAAAAATATTAACATATTAGTACATTATCTAGATAAATGTGTGTATTTTATTTTAGTGCATACTTTTATCGATATACGTTTATTACTTTTTTCTAATCACATTAAATAATCTTTTAAAAATTGTTAATATGTTACTTATAATTAATTTTTGCAAAATTCAGAAAATTAAAAATTTCTCTAAGTATTAATATTTGTTGGTACTAAGCATTTAATAAGTATCTATAATGTTTTAAGTATGCTTATTTTGAAAACATACGTTGAACGCTTAAGGATACCTTGAAAGCTCTATAAACAATATATTTAATAGATACTTATGAAGTTTCTGTATATTTTTATGCTTTTCTTTTTTGCAATCTTTATCTTCGAAATAAAAACAGGCCTCCTTGAGATCCCAGAAATATGAAACCAAAACATATAAAAAAAACCTTCCCATATCCTTCCTCACACATTGCATATTCCCTTTCCTTTTATTCATATTCTCGGAAAGCTGCAGGAATTCTGAATAGAGAAGCACAAGAATAAATAAACAACAACAACAAAAAAAAAACATCTTAATAAGTAACTACAACAGGAAAACAAAGCACGCGGATCTGGAGTCGCACATACTTGCGAAAAAAGTCGCATACAAAAACTTCTCCATTTTTCAACATCGCCCAAGATCATCTTTTCAATGTTTAGCACATAAAAAAATATTTGCAACGGACATAAGGCATCTTTTTTTTGCCATTGAAAGACATGTAAGAACAGATAGAAAAACAAAATCTATTTTCCAGCAGTATGAAGGAAGTTTTCCTTCACGAAAATCGTTCTCCGGGGAAAATCTAAGCATTTTAATGGTTTTCTTTTTAAAAATCAGCTCGCACACATGGTTAGGGGCACAAAAAAATTTGCAGTAAAATCCCATGTTTTTAATGATATTTTCCTTTGAGAGGAATATGAAGGAAAAAAAAGAGGGAGAGAAAAACTTATGTCAACTTTTTTCCCAAACCCTGAAGTGAAACCATAAAATTTAAACTTTGGTTTATATATTGTATACGTTAACCCCTTTTGTAATATGTTATTGTAAATCTCGAATAAATTCAATTAAGTTTCTCGATATGGTCTACAGAAAAATCTATACCATTAGTTGATATAAGGAACATATATATTTATTTTAGTATATAAATAATATATGATTCAAAAATAAATTTGGGATGGAGATAGATTTCAAATGTATGAAAATTCTTAGAAAATATGCACACTTTTATAACAGTGAAGGAAAGCTGTACAATACATACGATGTTGTTGTTGTTGTCGTGTATGACAAAGTGCAAAGGTAGTAATATATGTAGTCCAAATCTTGCCAAGGCGTGAATCACTGCCGGTGCAACATCCCTAGCCCGATTCGAGTATAGAATGTCGATGCTGAACGTTCTATTTTAAAGAGGGCATCAACGGTGGAAGCACAGCTAAAAAGGTGTTTGGGATCCAGTTGCTTGCCTGGGCAGTGCCTGCATTCTATATATGATCTGGAACCATCGGGCAAAATCTTCATGCCTTAAAAAGCTTTGTCCTTGTCTAGTTATTGTTGTCGTAATTTCTCGGCTATAATTTAATTCTGGCAGCGAAAATATTTTTCTTGGGTTTGAGCAGAGCTTTTGTTTTGCGACTGCATTCGCATCAAAGACCATAGTAGATGAAGTTACAGGATGAAGAATATATACAATATTTTTTTTGAAATTGATTAAACCCATTTTGTATTACATGGAGATACACTATCTACCAATAAAAAAATTGGACACCTGTGATAAAATGAAAACAGAATTTATTTATATTCAATAGACGTCAGAGTCTCTACTTAGCCAATAACAGCCACGGACATGTTTTTCACGGGCGTTTGAGGGATAGACAGAGGTATTTTCTACCTCTCCTCTTGGAGAAGATATGCAAGTTCTTTCACCGATTTTGGACTGTTGCTACATCCCTTAATTCGGCGATCCAACTCGTCTGAGGAATTCTCCATAAAGGTTTAATCTGGACTCTGGATTGGCCAATATAGTTGGTTGAATCCATTGTTATCATACCAACCGATAATGAACCTCGCAACAGGACAAATTGCGTTGTCATTTTGGAAACAACAATGATACAAAACGTAAAACTGCAACATCGTAGGAAGCACATTGTTTTTAATTGTGCTGCGGAGTCGTAAAGAACTTTTAAGTTGGAACCCGGGTGCCAGCCCTTTACCATAAAAACATCCCCAGACCATAACTGCGCCTGTGCCAAACTTTATTGTAGTCACAATGCATTCTGGCAAAAGAGGTTCGTTCTTCCGGTATACGACAAACCCAGACTTTGCCATCCGATTAGTAATTTAACCTTGATTCATCATTCCAGAGAGCTTATTTACACTCATCTACGGACCAATAAAGAAGTTCATTGCACTACCTCAAACGAGCAGTGTGGTTGGATTTAAAACGGCATGTGGGCCAATGATCGGGAACCGAAAGGGCTCTTCCCCGCAAATGTTTTTTAAAAAACAACAATCCGAGTTTTAACTCCAGGTTCCAACCCGGCCTCATCGGTTTTTTGGGGGTTTTTTTAAAATTTCGGAAACCTGTCAGTTTCTATGTCTTAATGTCGTGGATCTGCCTGGTGAAGCCCATTTTGGCAATTACTGTTCCTTTTATAATCAAAAAAGCTACTGGATTTTTGTTTAACCACTAGATATTCAAAACGGTTTTATGTTACCCACAATTGTTTCTTCTGGATGTTGACTGCTCAACCCTCTGGATTTCGCATGTGACTAACGTCAATGCTGCTTCCAACACAACACGATATTTAAGTACAGAAGGTTTGTTGTAGATCAGGACTGCAGATATTCTCATTTGTATAGGTGACCAAATGCTTATTGGTAGAGAGTGCACACTAGAGTTTGTATGTGGATAGTTTAGAAGTAATGGTGTATGATAGTACGAGCATTTATGTTTTTAAAATATTCTTAGAAATTATGGACAACATTTTCTAGAGAAATTAGCAAGATCCAGATTTTATTTAAAATAGTGGTAGGAATTAATCTATATATAAAGGGGAAGAAGTTAATTACTCACTCTTCTCGACTTATTCGGAATTATTAGAACTATGACACTTACAGACACGAAATTTGTCAGGCACATTTCTTGTATTGAGTAGAGATTTTCTTTGCAGAAATCGATTAAAAAAGTTGGGCTATTAATGGTGGATAAGAGGGCATAACAGATAAAAACTTCGTTTTATAAACGACTAGACTTACAAACTTGAAATTAAGCAGATGTGTCTCTTCTATGGAGCAGAGATCTTCTAAGAATTGGTTTTGTGGAAATCGACTTAAAAAGGGAGTTGTGGGGAGTTAGGAAGATTTTTTAGACAAAAATATTCGTATTTTGGAACAATCAAAGCTAGTGACTTTGAATTTGGCAAGCTTATTTCTTTTGTGAAGTAGAGACCCTCTAAAAATATGGTTGGCGGAAATTGACAATGAGAAAGGTGTACTATGTAAATAGGGTTGTAAAAGATAAATATAGTTCTGTTTTTTATTAATTTTTATCTTTTAGTCCTGTCATTTTAAATCAAAACACCAGGGCTACTAAAATGTGTTTCAATACAAACGAAAGCTTAATGTTGGGAGTTAGATAACATTAAAACAACACACACACACATATATATATATATATTGCTTTAAGTTTATTGTTAATGATAGTATTAGTTACGAATCTTGTTACTTTTTAGATTCATAAATGACCTAATTATTTTTAGTAATATAGTAGATTTTGTTCCTAGCTTTAATTATTATCCCAAATATTTAAAATTATTAAAAACAAATTACGATAATGAGTCGGCTAACTCTCTTTTTGGACCTTTTATTAAACGTTAAGAATAATTTGCTATTAAATAATATTTTTGATAAAAGAGACTCTTTTGATTTTAACATTATAAAAATTCCATTCTGGTGTAGTAACCTTCACCTATCAATATTTAGAAATATTATCTTAAATTTTATAAAAAAGACCAATGATTTAGTTACTGATATTGTTATATACTGATACTGATATACAGCTATCGAAGTAAATTGATCCAAGTATTTCTATGTTCTATTAAATATTTTTTAATTTAGATTATTAATTATTAATTTCTTTAAAATATCGTATGTGTGTGTGTGCATAGTTTAATTGCAAAATAAATATCTAGGAGGCGCATTTTTTTTTTTTTTTTTTGCTTCTATAAGTTGTTACTTCTATTTTAACACGTCATTTAGCACCTGATTTTTGCAAAAGGCATTTTGTCTTCATATTTCTTAGTATTTGCATTTTTACATGTGAGTTTTTTTTTTCCTAACTTTTTCCATAGAATTCTTTTCTTAGTATTCTTCTCTATGAGAGAAACCTTATTGATCTCTCTTCATGTATAATTTCCTTTTATTTTATTTTACTGTCTGGTTTATCAACCATGTGTGCTAGAAATAGGCTTAATTTTTCAACATGACTCTGTTTTTCCTATTTCAAAAATTTCTGGTGTTTAGAGAATGTGAATTTATAAAGCATTGGTAACTCTAAATCACTGGCCTAATTCAGCGACAGCTCTAGAAATCATAATAGATCTCCATTTTAGTCCAAAGACTATTTTTGTATCTTCAATTGTTATATTTCTTGAACTCTCAAATTCTTTCTTCTTTGTTCTTGTAGGTTAAATAACTTTTTCAATTTGTATTTTATTTTTTTATTATATATATATATATATATATATATATATATATATATATATATATATACACAGTGGGCACACAAAGGGGGTGTCCCCAAGGGTCCGGGCCCCCAAAGCCCTTGATTTTTTTGCCGATTGATTATAATTTTAAGTATATAATACAAAAAATTTAATTAAATATTTGTTTTAATGATTAATTTTTTAATTAATACTAATTATTTATTCAATAATTAGTTTTTACTTTTTTGTTCCCAAAATCGACAAAATAAAAAAGGAGCATGATAAAAGAATGGGGGATTTTTCGCCCCGGGCCCCCCGGGAAACTTCTGTTGCGCTATGTATATATATATATATATATATATATATCTTTACTGTAAATACAGTTTTCATATTGACTTCATTATTATTATTTATTCATTTTTTAGTCCTTTTTCTTGATTGTTTATTTTTCAATTCACCCGTGCGTGGAACAGATACACTTGTTAGTATATATATAAATGAAAAAAAATATTTAAGAAAGTTTTTTTTAAAAAATTTTAACCAAAGCAGCGATTTGAATAAATTTGGAAAAAATGGAGTAATAAATAATACATTAAAAAATTAATGTACTCCAAAAATATTTTATTTATTATGTACCTTATTTTATAAAAATCGAACAAAAAAGACATATTTTAACATTTGAATCCCATGTTCCTTTAAGTACAACTATTCTAGAAAATTTTACACATTTCTACCTCTAAGCGAAAGGAACACTTTAAATCCCTCTTAGCTGTTATCCATGCTGCTCACTAGAAGAAATGTGAAATATAATACTTACCACACGGGTTCCCAGGTATGGTTCCGCCGTTTCATCTCCCTCTCCGGCATCGCGTGCCAGCTGAATTGCAGGTTCCAATCGAATCCCCCCACGTTCACCTCACCGGACTCTCGGAAGTGGTACTCGAATGTTTCGTCGTCAATCACGTCAATAACTGGACACACGACCGTCGTCCAGTTGTTGGCTATGCGCTGAAGGAGAGGCTCTAACCAACCTGTCGGAAAAAACAAAATAAACAAGCAGCGTTATATCGAACCCTCAATTAGAGCACTATTTCTTAGAATAGGGGTCACGTGACTTGCAGCTGGGGTTGCCAAAAGTCTTAAGAATTCTGATACATATTTTTGGGTAAAATAATTTGTTCGCTATTAAGGGGACCAGGTACAATTTACAAAAAAACCACCTTTTTAATTTAATGATTTTCATAATTTTTTTGGTTGCCTCCTATGTGTATGTATGATATAAAACAGATTTTGTGCTCAAAATTTCATAACGAGCTAATCATTTAATATTTTAAGGGAAAAACTTGAAGTTTGTGAAGTGATTTTAAAATGCTACTCCTCCTACACAAATTGACGTACACGCATAAAATATGATTTACAAGTACATCAAACTATATGTAACAAAAGTTGATATAGCTTTTGCGATAACATGAATGGAATTTGTACAATACTTCTTTTTATAAGTGCTTATTGAAAATTACTTTAAAAAATGTGTAAATTCTAAATTTAATTACTTTTTAAAAAATAAGTATTGCTTTGATTGAAAAATCATACCAACTTTTCTTCCATGAGCTATTAGCGACAAGTGAAAAAAATTTCCAAGTAGTGGGCACAATGGAAAAAAGTCTTAGTATTTTAGATTATTTCTAGTTATTTTATCTTTCCGAGATAAGTAAGTTTAAAGTTTTAATTTGCCATTGGGATGTGAATTAAAACAAACGTAAAAGTTATCACAACTGCGTTTTTTATGCTTAGAGCTTTCAAATTTTGTGAGTTCGTAGAAAAGTATATAAAAATAATTTAGGCTAAAAAAGTTTGGATTTTTTGAATCGATTATTGTCAATTAAATTGAACTGTATCCCCTTAAAAAATATTTCTGTACATTGCATCTGAATTATTATAAAATGAGAAAATACATACAGTGGAAAATCTTTTGACTTAAAATGAATAGTTTTATTTACTTTTTGCACATATTTTGCAATGCTTATGGGATCGCACACAATTTTTGTACAGAAAATAGGATCAGCACCAAGAAAAGCTTAAGAATCCCTGATTTACAGAAAAAGGAAGCGTCGAATGTATGCTCTTTTTCTCTACTTGAATATTCCACTTTAATGATCTAAAAATTCAAATAAATTTAAATCGAGAAAAAAAAATGGGTTCTGGTAGAACAAACCATTCTTTTTAAAATTCTTTAAGGCATCCGAACTTTTTAACAAAATAACGTATTTAAAAATTATAAATGCTTTTTTAGGAATCAATACCAATAAAAACTACTATTTAATAATGTTTGAAGTAAATTTCCTGAAATTTACAAAAATCACAATTATAAGTGAAATTTTAGTAATATTTTTGAAACACTTCAAAGCCGTTAGAGAAAAAAGTAATAAATATATATTAGTAAAACTATTACTAAAACAAATAAGATGTACTTATCTAGAAAATGTACTAAAATTTTAATGTTTTATCAAAATTTGAAAATTTTAGAGCTGATTGAGTAAACATTATACGAATTTTTACATTCTTTACGAGACCAATATTTAAACAATAAGCCATAACTCAAAAAATACCAGTACAAAAAGAAATTTTTTAGTACATTCTCTAGAAAATAACATAGATATAAGGTTCAAAATGTTTTATAGAAGTACATTTACAACATTTTGAGTTATCAGATTCGCCATGACAGATTTCAAACAATTTAAATTTCTACTTCTGGTAGACCAATGACCAACTTCTGATTTTTCTAGCTTTATAAAATTGATTGTAACTTGTCCTCTAGGTAGCGTAGAAACAAAATAAAGTATGTTTCGTACAGCCAAAAGATAGCTCTATTCAACAAAATAAAAAATAAAAAAAATATCAGTCATGACCGAATTTGGTCATTTTCAACGTGTTCGGATACCTTAAAATGTTATGCTAAAAACATTTAGTGCCTAGCTTAAAATTAAAATTGACAAAAAAATGATGAAAGCTTAGTTTCCAATCTAATACTATAGCAAAATATTGCGAAATCTTGTAGATCTAAAATGGACCTTAGACACTTTAATGTAGGTAATGTAACTTTTACTAATTAAAGAGAGATCCAAGTTAATGAGAAAAAATATTGTCAAAAAATTTATCCTATTTCTCTATCTATGTATTCGATTGGATTATCCTTATTGATTTCATCGATTTTGATCGAAGTTCATATCATTGAATGATTATGTCAGTAGAAAAAAAACTGAATCTGAATTGAAAATATTATCTTTGAAATATTTGTTATGTTAGGGAAGTGATGATGTTCTTAGAACCAGTTATGATTCTACATCATCACGAGTCCAATTGGATATTCATTCCATAAATGTTTACTTCGTCTGCATCCATTCCATAGATTAGAAATCCACCAAATGTTCGATGCGGCATCTTCACAGAGTCACCGTGGAATACGGCAAAAGCTTTTATAATTAGCTTTCCGTTTTTGATTGAATGGGGATAATACGTCAGACGAGAGATGGAGAATTGATATAAATTTATAACTGAGATAAATCATTTCATGATTTATTACTGTACGACATTCACAAGAATTTCAGACTGTTTTCATCTCTTCTTTTAATTTTCAATCGTTTTGTGATTGGTTTTTGAAATAGATTTTTTTTTCGAATGAATGCATTTGTACAAAATACAATTTTTTAATTGTACATGCATTTTTTTCTATTCAGTTTTATACGTGTTTAAAGCATTTTATCTGTAATTTAACATTATACTTAATTTGAGTTCATATACAGCATAATAGGTGAGATTTAATTTTAGAAAAAAATTACCTGGAATCTGATCTATTTAATACCTTTTTGCTACCGCCGTATTCACCGTTAAGGGGACACGGTATGATGTAAGCAAAAATTTTTAATTAAAGGATTTTTTAAAAAATTTGGTTGCCTGCTATGTGTGTATAGTATGTAAAACAGATTTTGTGCTCAAAATTTAATAAAAAGGTAGCCATATAATTTTTTAACGAAAAAACTTAAAATTTGTGAAGGGATTTTAAAATGCTACTCCTCCCACAAAAATTTACGCACGAACATGAAATTTACTTTACAAGTATGTCTAAGTACGTATAACAAAAGTTGGTATGGGTTTTGGATAACATAATTGGTTTTCGTACAATACATCTTTTTATGAATGCTTATTGAAAATTCCTTAAAAAATGTATAAATTCTGAGTTCAATTATTTTTAAAAAATAAGTATTTCTTTGATTCAAAAATGCATACCGACTCTTGTTACATGTACTATTAGCAACAAGTGAAAAAAAGTTCCATGAATTAAGTACAACAGAAAAAAAAAGCCTTAGCATTTTAAATGAAGACAAACTAGTTATTTTATCTTTCTGAGATAAGTAAGTTAAAAGTCTTGATTTGCCATAGGGATGTGAATAAATACGAACATAAAAGCTAACATAATTCTGCGTTATTTAAGTTTAGATCTTTCAAATTTAGTGAGGTTATAGAAAAGTATATAAAGAATAATTCAGGCTAAAAAAAAACAGATTTGATTTCTTGACCGATTTTGGTTAATTGAACTTTATCGCATTAATTTGGACTGGTGGTCAAAGGAAGAAAACCAGGGCTTTTTTCACCGTAAGTTTGTTACACCGTCCCAAGTTCATTCTCTAAATCTGGTTTAAGATTATAAAATTTTGAAGGAACTAAAAGCTCTATTAGGTTTAACGAAATTTTCACAGTCACAGAATCTATTTTAACCAATGAGATTGCAAGCAATTTCTCAGTTGGGTATCCGGAGTTAAAAAAAATAGAGGTGAATGAAGAGTTAACCGGTGGTTTGAGACTTGACCGCAGGTGAGTGAATATTAACGTCGCACTAATCAACAACTAGATGGCGTTTTAGCACTTGGTTACTAAAACCAAGTTTCATAACCCGATGCAATTAACGGTGATTATGACGTTTAATCATAAAGTACATGTAATTTATAAGAAATTGATAAACTTGGCAACCAATCTTTCATAACAGACGTAATAACCTAAATCATATAATGTATTGTAAAACGATTAAAGAAAGCCCTTGCAAGCTTTAAGGTATTCGACTACGTTCGGAACAGTGCTTTTGCAAAAGCGTATAAATGGGTAATATTTATGATATTTAGTGTTACTTAGATTAGAAAACTTATATAAAATTGTTCTTAAGAAAAAGTATTTAATAAAAGATTTTAATGCAATATCTTGACAAAAATGACATAGAATGACACATTTTCAAAATTACTCCTTTTGAAAAATGCTTCTATTATAATAATATTTTGCTCTATAGCTCAGAACTCTGTACATAGGTCTGAGTTATAATAAGCAAATATTATTATAAAAAACAATTTTTACAAAAGAACATTTTGAAAAGTTATTCTAAGTTAATTTTACTAGAATATTGTATTTAAATAAGATCTTTGTCAAATGTCATTAAAACAATTTTATACATTAATTCTAACAAGTGACAAAAATCATGAAAATTATCCATTTATTTGCTTTAAAATCACGTTCCAAACAATTATGGGATACTTAAATTAGAATTGAAAATTATATCACAGCAACTTGAGAACTTTGTTTTACACGAAGACAATTTTTCCTAAATAAGAGCTCAGTTATTAGCATTTATAGTATAAATTAGATGATTATTATGATTCAAAACAATTATAGGAATCTGGTAACTGTATGATGTAATTTCGGTAATATAAACTAATAATCAAAATGCTCTGTATAAAATTCTAAGTGACATATTTAAATTCTTTTACTTCATAATATACATAAATTAGTGATGAAGCCATTGAACCGAAAATTAAGATATACTTTCATTTTACAAAAAAAGCTTTAATTTATCGCATAATCTCGTACTTAAAATGTCATTTTCATCTATATCAATCATGTTTTATGTAAATCGTAGTATAAAACAGAACACGTAGGATTTGCTTCTGTTAATCAAAAATAAAACAATTATAGACTTAAAAACATTAATAAAAGGGCTTTAAAAGAAAGTAATGTGAATTGTAATATCCTAATCTGGTTCGAAAACGTAGTCAATTGCTTTAAGAGTTTTTTTTTTATTTCATATATGTTCTATATATGTTGTAATGTGGTTAACAACTGACTGTACAAACCTTGGGCACATTCACAATGAGAGTCGAGGTAAGTTAGGATAGGGGCTTTCGCAACCGATGCACCCAAGAGGCGAGCTCGGATGAGACCCTCTCGCCGCCTTGCTCGCACTATTTTCACCTTGGGGAAGTGAACCAGATAGTCCTCTAGTTGACGACCCAAATGCGCTATAAAAAAAAAAAAAAGAAAGACTGGTTAAAATAATGTAAACTTATACTTAGAGATGCATATATAAATAGTGTTTTCACTTCCTTATTTATTTACTAACACTCTTATCCCATTCAGGACAGTGATCACATATGTGATCACGCGTTTCTCCCTCCTAGGCCCACGGTATCATATATGTGATTGAGCTTTCCCTGCTCGTAGGCCAGATCACACCGGTGTGATCAGAGTTAGGAACGTTTTTATATTAATTTTTACAAGCACTAGATGTGTGTGTGTGGCGGTTAAAAACCGTTGTTTTTTCGAATCATGTTTCATAAAACTTTGAACTTCAATATGTGCTCCGTGTGTTTTTTAAATTAGATCCAAGATATTTGTGAACATAAACAATTGCCCATTTTTAGATTTTTCGAAAGAATTGGGCATTTAAAGGTTCGTGATCTATTGTGCTATGGATTTCTGTTTAGATTTTCAATAGGTTGGTTTAGTTTTCTAATATTTTCTATGTCCGTATGCAAATGTGTGGGATTTTGTAAATTTTTTGAAAAAGTATGTATTTTTTTTTATTAAAATGAAAACATTTCTTTTAAAATTCGCAATTCCTTTTTTAAATACAGCGAAAATTTTTGTACTCCATGTTCAAATATTATCAATGATATTAAATTGTAAGCTTTAGCTTATTCGATTGCATTTAAAATTTTATATGAAGTTTTATAGGTAACTAGGCTTATCAGAGGAAATTGGCTCGGTCACTTGAGGGCGCATCCTCTCCAAACGTACGGGCCAGGGAAGCTCTTTTTTTCTCCTTCCGCTGGTACTGAAGGGGTTATAGCCCGTTTACTTAAATTTGAAACACTTTCTGCATTTAAGTTTTATAATTTGTATTTAAGTACTATATTAGACATTAAAGACTCAAATATATATTTTGAAAGTTTTTCTATAAATCATCTCAATCTCATCAAAACTATTGGATACACTTGAAATATTCAGCGAGTCGAAAGTCATCCAGAGAGTTGGTGATAGGGGAAGAGGGGTGGGAAAAGTTTTCCTGCCAAACGAGACGTAATCTTAGCTCCTAGGCCATCCTAAGCTGGATGAATCATGGAACTTGATCTGACGTTTCTGACACTAAGTGGGTATATAACATTGATCACAGTTATCTCTAAATATATTTAATAAACTTCAAAATTTTTACAGCAATATTTCTTTTTTCTTCCACTTTTTATGTTTTTAGAAAACAAGTAAAAAATGGAAATGGTGCAGAAAAAAAAGCTGGTTATTTAAACTCAGTTAACAAGCTGTCATTTTCCTACAACCGAATGTTCTTGGACTAAACTGCATTTAGAAAAACTTTGCTCTCATAAAATCTTAGCTCATAAAATTATCCAGCGTTATCAAGTCATTTTACAGAACCTTTGACGAGCCACAAGTTGAAACGCTCAGGCACGCTGTCCAATGACTTTATTTTCTTGCATGATAAATGTGCTATTTTTGAGTATGTGTATAATTACAATTTTGAGTTAATAAAGTGGTTACCGTTACTTTCCACTAGTGACCAGGTTTCATTTGAATGCCCATTATACTTAAAAAAGAGGAACCGCGCGGTTTGAAAAAATAGCTCAATATCTTTCAATCAATCAAGAGCAAAGTGTATCAATAGATAGCGCGGAAGTGGTATTTTGAATCAAAAGTACGATGGCTTTAGCATGAGTTTCACATTAAACTAACTGTACTGTTAAGTGTGCATGATTGCTTCGGTTTTTTGACGGAAGAAATGACTTCCAAGGACATTTAATAATCGTTGCACTGTTAGTAAAAAGCCACTTCCCAAACGATTTTTAATTGTCCTTGGGCCAAACACCATACCGTTTTCCTGTTCTTCAAGTATCAAATTTAAAATCATTATTCTGAGCATTTTTTTACATCATTTTAAAAGTTAGACTTTAATTAGATATATACCGTATAATATTCAATAAAACATCTTAAATTTTTCAAATTGCCTTCACCAGTTTTTTTCCCATTTAACCAGCAAACAAAGGAACTCTTTATAACTTTTCATCACCCTATCAAAATACATTTCATTTTCTAAATAAGAAATCAACTCAATTTCGTATTTTTTTTACATCAACATTCTCAAAAAGGAACCAATCAATTAGCAATTCTCTTGATCTTTTTCAAACCATTTCTTCCAACAAACTCACTCAATTATAAATAAAACATACGTTCTTTCCTCATTTCCTAATGGAAGGTGAAAATTACAGTGAATTTCAAGCCTATGTCGTCTTTTACACCCTCCTTCTTGTCCTTTTTTCGGTAAGAGCAGCCCCAGGTCAACAGTTGCGCTTCTGGGAACATTAATCACTACATCCTGATTTTTCCCTACATATTTTTCGTTATGAGCTTTTTTTCCCCTTCTTTCTTCCCTACCAGCTTTCAGACATCCTTTTTACGTGCAGCTTCACTTTTTTGCTTTGTGCAACATCCATTAGCGAGCTTTTCGCTTTGGGGCTTGATGTGCAACTCCTTTGGAGATTCTTTAAAACTCCTTAGAGCAGGTAAAGGAAAAGTGGCTGTCTCGGATAAGTGAGACACCCTCAGAATGTAAGATTTTTTTTTCTTTCTCTTTTCTTGCTTAAAAAATCATCTGTGCTTTCGCCGAGATTACGGTCTTGATATTTTCATTCATAATAACAATTGACGTGTTTGTGCTTTTAGCCCAGACACAAAATACTGGATTATAACCAGTACTAGTTTTACAAAAGCTAAGTAAATATATTATTATCTCGTGTAAGCATAGTAAAAAAAAAGTTTATCTTTAAAAAGAACTCAATATATTAAGTGCGTATTATTAAACTTTTTCTTATATTTCATTCTTAAAGCAATATTTCTTAAACGGGACTTTCAAAAAGAATAAATTTTGTTTTTAATATTAATCTCAATTTGATTAGGATAGATTAGGGTTTTTAGGTTCTAACTCTAATTAGGTATTAGGTTTTCAGTAGACTTTTCTTAAACATAATTTTGTATACGGCAAGGTTGGTTCATGTTTATATCAAGTTCATATTTAAATTCTATTTTTTTAGTCATCTCTTATATTTTGCATGCATGGGAATCTTTAAAAATATAATCTAAGAAAATTAATTATAGAAAAAATGAATTATTATATCATTAAAGCTTTTATAATGACTTCAATTAGTTCATGTAAGTGCTTGAATAGTTTTTCGGGCAACTTGACTTATAATGTTACTTCTATTTATTCGAGCTTTCATTACTTATAGCAAAATGAGTGCGATATCTATCCTGATACATCTCTTTAAAACATTCTATTTCAGAAAAAATAATGAATAATCATGATATTTTAAAAGTATAAAAGCAAATAAATAAATTTGTGTTCCCCTTTTGATGGGGAAAAGAATTCGAAAAGAATTAGAAAAATGAAATTTTACTAACCATACATATAAAAATTACCCAAATGAGCTGATGTTAAAAAGGTAAGAGAAAATTTCTCAGAAGAAAAAAAGAAAAATTAATGCATTCGATCGAAAAAGCCCGTGCAACACCGGGCCATGCAGCTAGTTTATTATTTTAATCTTTTGCGTGAGTAATTGCGGATAGTTGTGATTTGAGGAAACATATAGGCGTACATGAACCGAAAATAAATAGATTTCTTCAGCAAAGAATAAAATAAACGAAAGACACGAAATCAAGAAATCCATGCACATCTCGTCAAACACACTTTATCTTCCTCTATTCCATCATAGTCAGTCAACTTATATTTTAAAATTAGTTTGCTGAGGAGCTGAGTGTAATCTATATATATATATATATATAAATATATACAGGGTGTAGCCAAATTCAACCCACAAAAGCAGAGAGAAGATAGTAGGAGAATTTGTTGGAACGCTTCCGACAATCCTTCTTTCTTTGGTTTCAGCTGTTCTAAGACCAACGCGGCCGCAACTTAGAACACTTCCTGTGACAATCACTTGTTGTTACTTTTCTGACGTCGTATTGTGATGCATTTTCGTACTTTAAACACGTTTTATGTCCAATAAATGCATTTCTTCTCTCTTATAGTACTTTTCATTCCACTCTATACATCTTACATTTCATAAATGTTTTAACCAATTATTCCGATTAAACGTGGTTTTTGCGACATTTGACACGTACTTTGTCACATGCTTATCAAATGTCACGTACGTGACATTTGGTAAGCATGTTTCTTTTCTTTAATAGAGTTCCACTAAGAACATTTTTTTCCAAAAATCGATTCCCAGGAAGTCGGGTTAAAGGGGCGTTTTTGGTAAAGTAAATTATAGTTAAAACTAGATTTATAGATCGTGAAAATATTCTAATATATGAATAAAATGATTAACGAGAAGATTAATGTTATTGGGATAAGAGCGAGGGGTGCTCTATATTAATTGTTATAATTTATTCCTAGTTCTATTCCGAAATGCTGAGTTAGTGTAAAAATGTAGTACAAAGTACCCCACGCTTTTACCACAATGACATTCATTTTCTCGTTAATCATTTTATTCTTATATTAAGAATAATTTTTTTACTTTTTAGTTCGATTCACTATAAAAGCTTTTTTTTTAGGTTTTTTATAAACTATAATTTATTTTTAATTTTTTTTTATTCAATGTACAATAAAAGCCTATTGTTTCAGATTTTAAAACTATCATTTATTCTTTGTTGAATTTATCCTTGAGTTTGATATTTGGAACCGGAATTACGTGACTGTGTGTTAGAATTAGTCTTGCTCTTCATTGGATATTAATTAACGGGTCTGATGTGTGGGTATTCATTCTCTCCGTTTACGAGGCCTCGGATGAGTCCCAAATCATTACATTTCAAAGATTCCGTCTATATAGATACAGGTCTAACTATAATAAAAGTGTGTTAAGAAGAAATATTATAAACAAATGTCAATCGTATCATCACCTTTTAAATGTATTACTATGATGTTAATTCGTATCATCACTTCTTAACGTATTGCTTTATGAAAATAAAAAATATTTCGCAGTTAGAACATAATTTTTTTTTTCACATACAAGAGTCTTTTTTTATTTACTTCCATTTTAAGAGAAACTAGACTTATATTATGGTAAGAAATTGTGTGGACACACCCCCTACCCTTTCTCACCAAAGAACGCTTTTTTTTTTGTTTTATTTGTATCAACCACAACCCTATTTGCGGTTTTAGGGTTGCACTTAATCTTTTAGTCGCTAAATCTGGAATTAGTCGCCAAATCTGAAAATGGTGTATGCAATAAGTCGCCAAATCTAGAAGTGATATACGGAATTAGTTGCTAAATCTATAAATCGTATTCCTAATTATCCTGATCAGAACAATGGAACAAAATTATGAAATCATTGCATTGTCATCGGTCTTTGAGATGTGTGCAAAATTTCGAATTAATCTGACATTTTAAAATGGGTAAAAATCGAGTTCAAATATTCCTTTATATACAAGGGTAAGATTTTGGTAAGGGTGGGGTTTTGTAGAAATCGACTCCCAGGGGCTCTGTTAGGAGTGTAAAAAAATAAATATACTTCCATATTAAAAGTTCCTGTTCTTAAATCGTGTGCTATAAGAATTTTTTTCAATTCAAAAGAAACGTTTAATGCCAAGATGTAAAAAGTAATAAAAACCAGCTAAAAACAATATAAAACATCTTGAAATTCAAAGCGATGTGGGAGAGTAACATTTAGCTTATGTACAACATGTGACAATAAAGTTCGATGACTGAAGTCAGAAGGGCGGATCTGGCAAAACTGACAAAACACGCTGCACATGCTTAGCAGCAGGTGTTGATCATCTGTCCCCACCGTTGTTTAGTTGAGCATCAATTGTGTTTTATGCAAGACTTGTTTTACAAAGTGCTTGTTTAGTGTGTTAGTTCTTAACGGAGAATAGGTAAATGAATGAACAAAAGATCAATTTAAAATTTTCTTAAGCTTGGCAAGACATCGAAAGAAGCTTATGAGACGCTGGTACGTGTTTATGAAGATCAAACACTGTCCATGAAGCATGTGTACGAGTGGTTCGCCCGTTTTCGAGAAGGAAGGGTAAGTTTTTCTGACAAACCGCGTAGCGGAAAACCGACGATCTCCGTCAGTGAAGAAAACCTTGAGAAAGTGAAGAAATTAATTACGAAAAATCGTCAATTAACTCTGCACATAACAGTTGATGAACTGCAGATTAACAGTGAATCCCCGAGCCAAATCGTTATCGAGAATTAAGTGATACGAAAAACATGTCTTGTGCCACATCACTTGACTGACAATCAGAAGAACGCACGTTTAGAGGCTTCACAGGATTTCGTCGAAACGACGAATCAAAGGGGGTCAAAAGGGATGATACAAATTAAACAACCACCATATTCGCCACACCTCAATCATCCACACTTCTTCCTATTCTCACGATTCAAACTCGCTTTAAAAGGAAAGAGATTTGATGATATTTCTGACATCCAACGCAATGTGACGAGGCTTTTGAACTCCATCGCAAACGAAGATTTCTTGCAAAGTTGCCGGGAAATGTATAGCAGTGGTGCATTGTTACGGGAAGTTACTATTTCGAGAAGGACAGTTAGGTAGCTTTCAATAACATTTCATCTACGTTAATGTTACAGGACTATTCACCAAACTTTATTGACAAAGGTGGTAATTATGAAACAATAAAAAGATAAAAACATATACAGCCTACTGAATGTAATAACAACTCGAGTGTCTAAATCTTTCTGTTTTAATCTCATAAGGCAGTGCTTCTCAAACTTTGAATATTTGCGACCCAATATTCAATCATAATTTTCATTGTGCTCCATACAATAACAAAATACTGAATTCGTATATAAACGTCTCACTCAGCCAAAGCGTTAAATGCTCTGGTCGTATATATACGTCTTTCTGTGAACTACGATCTTCTCTGTGCACTGTTATCCGTAAAATTATTCCAAAGGTTTTGGAATGTAATAAAGACATTGACAGTGTTTGCGAAGGATTTACTTATTTCAGAGAATTTTTTATTTATTTATTCCTTTTCATTCCTCCCGCCCAATGGATTACATACGAGCCCCTACGTGGAAAACAGTGGCGATGGGAAGCGAATCCTGTAACTTTTAATATGCAGTTTCGGGATTAATTCTAAACCGTAAAAATTATCGAAATAAAAAAGTGTTGATTTTTCTAAAACTTTCATATATGACAAGGCCATGAAGTCACTGGTAATAATTAAAATTGTTCCTAAGTATTGTTAGTGGCCGCGGTAGCCGAGTGGTATAGGTATCGGATCGTGGCTTGCCTTGTCTCGAGTTCGAGTCCAGCACCACAAAGACCCCCGGGGGGCAAAACGATGTACGTTAAATCTGTCGTGAGCTGAAACGTCCTCCCGTTGGTGTGGTAGTTGGGGGGGTGCCAGCTCGGGGGTATTTTCCCCCTTGACCATGGTTCAAAATGACGGGTCCGTCCCAAAAGCCCCCCGGGAGCGAACAGGGGACGTTAATATTCAATCAATCCTAAGTATTGTTAAATTAATTATCAAATACATTCCGTATACATCGATACATTTACGATAAGTGTATTATATGAGTGCAAATGTGTATTTTATATTTTATTAGGTTAGAATGTATATTGTTGTTTTACTTTCAGTAAATTACTAATTTTTGTTTAAATAATCTTTTGTTTTCAACTTTTCGACCTCCCTCGCTGGGTTATCATGCCCCACAGTTTGAGAAACGCTGTCATAATGTGTTTACGCTTAATCTTTCATCCTTCTTAATGCAAAGGGGGAGTAATAAAAGTGAAGACAATCCCTTGTAATTTACAACTCAGTTAAATTCTGAGGAATTTACAACCTCATTGATACTTGATATAATTCACTCTGTTATCTCAAATACATTTTACTTTTAAAAAAACAACTAATCTTCACTCTTTGTATCGAATTGTTCAATGCATTCGCCTGAAAGACCCTTTTTATCGTCTGCAGATATGGAACATAATCCTCTTTTGGAATGGTTTTCCGTTAATGATCTCACCATCTTGGGGCACGTAACAAATACTAAGCATTTAGACTAACTTCTGATATTTCCATTAGTAGTTCGCAGTTTACTGTCTTTTAGAAGACTATTCGATAAGGAAAATAACTAAAGAAATTTAGTGTTATTTTAGTGGGGGAGCAATTTATTACGTCTTTTAGAGGTGTAATCATGTTTTATATGTTGTATTACTTAAATTTAAAACGAATGGTATTAAAAGAGTTTTGTGTCGTGTTTCGAATAGAATGGGAGGTATCTTCTTTATAAAGTTTCTACAAGATAACATTATTTTTACAATGGCGGTATTAAGCCATTCTAAATATCGTTAAATTTCATTCAATATATTGTGTGTGTGTGTGCTAAAATCTTTATCTCTTTTGTCGTGCTGTTTCTATCGAGTCATAGGCTCGCTTCATTATATGACTTAAGACCTGTTAAAATCGCTTATCCACAACCTTAAATCTGTCGAAGCTCAAAATCCTTACCTTGGCGTAGAAGGGAAATTTGAAAGGTTCAGTAGTAAAAATAAGTCTATAAAACCGTTACAGGGGGGTGAGAGAGGTTCCCTCCTTATACATAGTCGAAGTCCCTTTTTTGGCCCGTTACTTTTTAACTTAAATTATTTGTTGACGAAGAAATACTTCAAGTTTATACTATTGATTGTCCTAAATATAAATACCTTGTCTTGCACAAAAGTGTCTTCCATGAATCTTTTCTCTTTGAAACACACATTCTGTTTCACGGGGAAAAATGAATGATCGTGATATTTATCTGCTTTTATACTTTTAAAATTGTGTTCCACTTTTGATGGGGAAAAGAATTCGAAGAATTAGAAAAAAGAAATTTTACTGATAATACATATAAAAATTACCAAAATGAGCTGATTTCAAGAAGATAGAGAAAATTTCTCAGAGGAAAAAAATAAGTAAAAAAAATGCATTCGAAAAAGCCCGTGCAATGCCGGCCATGCAGCTAGTTTATTATTTTAATATTTGTGGGAGTAACTGCGGATAGTTGTAATTTGAGGGAATATATAGGTGTGCATGAATAGAACATAAATAAATCTCTTCAACAATGGATAAAATCCATGGCCAAAATGAAATACACGAAATCAGGAAATTCATACACATCTCGTCAAACACACTCTATCTTCCCCTCTATTACCCATTTCTTTTCTACCAACAACTAAATCTCTTGAATTCTTCATCAAAATTCCCCCAAGTTAAAACCCTTCTCGATTCAAAGCACCGTCTCGAAGCATATAAATATAGTTAGTTTATCCCCTCCCTGTGTATTACCTGAATTGTAAATATAAATTTCTGTTCCGCAGTGAATACTGCCATGGGTCTTATATTCATAGAGAATCATTTAAGATCAAGAAAGGATTTTACATCGTGCAATGTCACTGAATATTAAAGGTTTATTCAGTATATAGGGGACGTTAAAGTATTGTAAAAAAGAAGGTTATAGATTCTTGATAGTTACGCAGATGATATTGTACGGATTTTTCTCTCGGTCTCTTCGGAAAGCATTTCATTTTCTTGTTTATCAAACAAGAAAAATAAGCACGGGGGATTTCACGCGTTGTTTAGAGTTTTATATAAGTTTTTTCTGAATGAGAAAGATAAAAATAAAGAGTTATTAATAAATGGATATTTACTCTTCCAAAATAGCTCCAGAATATTCATTGATTGCAAATGCTGCAAATTTCTATGGCTACGATTTCCGTAATATTTACTGACTTGAAACTATTTGTTTAGATTTTGGAACTATTTGAGTGCAGTTAAACCTGTTTTTGTACTGTAGATAGGAACAGCATAAAACAAATCACAATAAAAAAATATTCGAAAATTTCATAAATACTTACATACAACAAACAATTTTATCGACATACTACAAAAAACTTTTTTATGCGGTGGATAGGTACCACATAAAAAAAGTAGCACTTAAAAAATATGTTAGTTATTTACGAAATTTATGAGAAGGTACTTCTAAACAAAATAAACAATTAAGTTCCACATGGAAATATTTTTAAAACATTTAATTTCTCATTGTATACACAGAGAAATTTTCAAAAAAATTGCTCCTATACATAATTCACTGCTACTCATCGTAATCCAAAGCGCGTATCTTCCTGTGATGAATGAGTTCAAAATCGCTTTCGTCACTTGAAGACACAATTTAAATTGATTTATTTTTGGCACTATAAATGTATCATGACATGTATCCACTGTCGAAAAATCCGGTTCCCTTCAGGTCCATCTTCATCATCTATCAAATTATTGACAAAGTCACTGCCATTGAAAGTTTCGTCTTCAAGCAAGTGCGTACTGCTAGTGCGTTGAGAGAAAGCAACGGAACGTGCATTGTCGAGAGACTGTTTGTAACCAAAGAACAGTGCGTCTTGAAGTATATGTATGTACATGGATAGAAAACATTACAGGGGCGCCAAAACCGTTGAAATTCATATACCGCATAGAAAAAAGTTCGCACAAAAAAAATCGTACAAAAATAGAATCGCACAAAGAAGGACCACCCAAAACCAGGTTCTACTATATTTATTAATATCGATTAACATATTGTACATTAATATCAATTAACATATTGAAGTCTCAATTCTTGCGAGAGTTAGTGTCAAATCATGATATGCTTAATAAAATTTTATTACTCAGAAAGTAAGAATAATTTTTTTTTTGAAAAAATGCACGCTATAGATCTTTAGAAACTCATTGCGATTTGTCACCTGAAATCTGTATTGAAACTTTTTGTTTTATTTATATATCTGTATATACTGTCTGAAAACTATAGCAAGATTCTTCTGACAGAAATAAAAAATGTCTAATATTTAGATTTATCAAGTATAATATTTCCTTCCCTTATTTTCAATTTAAACAAGTAATATTAAAAAAAAAATTAAGTCAATTCCTAATTAAGTCAACAAAGAAAAATTTTATTTTAGTTATTTTTTATTTAATGGTTTCAATTCATATTTATAAAAAAAAAAAATTAAAATATATATATATATGCTTATACATATGACAGAATTACACTATTAAGTGGCAAGATAGAAAGCAATTTTCCTTGCAATTTTCTGTTTAGGGTATATAGGGTGTTGGACTTTTGTTTGCTTGCTACTATTTATTCTTGGATTAAATTTAATTATTCTAATAAAATAGTATTTTGTAAATTAAACTACATCCTCAGAAGTTAGGCCATCCCTGCTGGGATTCGAACACACGACCCTTCGATTAGAAGTCCAACGCGTTATCCATTGCGCCAAAGGGACACAACGAACAATTTACCTTTCTATATATGCTGTTGGACTATTATTTTTGTTTGTTCCTATATATACATTTTTTTATAATTTAATCAAGGAATTAATATTTGAAGAAACTGTGTGTATTAACAACAAGTGTCATTTACTACAAGTTAAAAAAAATGTATTTCAACTTGAATGGATAAATAGATTGTATTTTATTAACGATTGAAAATTTTAACAAGATATACGAGGGTTGGGGCATAAGTCATTGCAACTATTTTTTTCAGATAGATTGATTGATTATTCAATATTAACGTCGCACTGTTCAGCTACACGAGGGCTTTTTGGCGACGGACCACGTAATTTTGAACCATGGTCAGGTGACGTGGACGACACCTGAGCTGGCACCCCCCTCTCCTAACTACCACACCACACCAACGGGTTTTTTCTTGTAGAACGGATCACAAACGTATATGTGCCGTGTAGAAGTTCCTCAGACATAGTGTGTTTGCAGAACAATAGATGGCTCTGTGATAGCTGGTAATAGCGCAGCGAGGGCTGTGAAATCAGTCAGTTGGTGAGTGTCATGTGAGATGGAAGTAACACGTGTTGAGCAGCGCGCTTACATAAAAAAAGCCGTTCTCCGATGTAGAAATACGATGGAATGTCACAGTGAATTAGTGGAAGCCCTTTTGGAATAATACCCTACCATCCAGTTGTGCAGCACGGGGGGTTGAAAAGATTCAGCAAGGACGTGTGTCAAACAGTGTAGAGCAACGTGGTGTGGCAAATGCTGTGGCTGATGGTATTCAGCGCCTCCCATATCGTTGTGGTGACAGTAGCAGGAGACTACATTGAGGGTCTTTAGGCCCAGGTTTGTCATGTCAACTTTATGTGTACTGTGTTATTATTCTTTTGCACCGTGAAGGCCATATTGTCCTGTATACTACCGTAATTACTCAGTGTATTAAGATATTTCAGTGCTATTAATTGCCCACATATGTAGTTAACACCTTGTCCTTTCGTCTGTATATGTCACCTTTTCCAACCGGACTGGTATTTTTTTAAAAAAAAATAGTTGCCTTGACTTTTGCCCCAACCCTCGTATATATATAGGGAGAGTGGGAACTAATAGTAGGAATTGAAAAAATGAATACCGAAAACATATGATATATTATGATATGTTTTAGGTCATATACATATTTTCATAACATGTTTTACCTCTATTAATAACACTTGTTAGCTGTTAATGTATTTCTCCCATTAATATTTAAATTTGATAAGAACTATTCAATGCATCTTTCAATCATATTGTGAACTATATCAAAACATAATAATATATACTAATAATAATATTTTTATTTATATCTAAATATCAACTATATTTAATGATACGATCTTCAATTCTAAAAGTTTTTGCCCTCAGTAAAAGTATTTTAATGAACTTCCTTCGAAACACTGAGACATTTAATAATAATTTCTAATGACTGAAGAGAAATACATAACCAAGAAATACTACAAAACATATCTGAAATGTAAATGACATGATAAAGTGATGTGCTCAGCGTTAAATGAAAGATTTGTTTTTGGAGAAACAGAACAATCTTTTGTACTCTCTACTTTCCTCTTTTGAGGCCCCTGTAGAGAAATATCTTCACCCCACATGTTAATTTTAAATAAATCTTCATCATTTCTATTAAGATGTGGAGATGAAACATCTGGTTGAGATATGTTCTTGAAATTGTTAGCTGTAAATATGTTCTTGTACTCAAAAATCGCAATTAGGAAATTGTAAGGGTAAAAATATTGACGCTGTGACTCATTTATTATTTAATAAGATCACTCTTTATCGCAATAAAAAGGCTTTTTACAGTGGACCTTGTGATCTTAATCTGGCTCAAATGTATGTATACTTATCAAAATGCATACAGAAGAAAAGCGACTCAAACAGTCAGTCATCCACTCACTCTCATCACGAGATCTCCGGGACTATATGACCTACGGATTTGAAATTTGACAAGCATGTTTCTTTTGTTCAGTACAGATCCGCTAACAACGGGTTTAACTGAAACTCATTCCCAAACACGGGAGATTGAGGTTCATTGGTATATGTTTTTATCAAGACCAAAAAATGAGAAAAATATTTAATTAAAGCAGCAATAGATAAAATTTATATCATAATTTTACTCTTTAATACATAAAATCAAACATTAAGGAATCGTTTTTACCTTTTTCAATGTACACATGTATAATTATTTCGCATACAACTTGATGTAGTGTTGTTATTTAATATTAGAGTAACAAATTTTCTTTTTTATATAATCAAGCCTATTAGTATCAAAATAGTGAGATTAAAATTAAATTAAGTACCCGAGTTAGAAACAATATTCCCAACTCTAACAGTTCATGAAAAGAAAACCAGCTGAGGCGATATTTTATTCTAAAACAGTCACCAAACTTACCACCCAACACAAATAAGAGAAGTTATTACTATTCCCTCCTCACAACCGCAAAGTGATTACTTCGGAAACAACAGAAAGTTTGGCGCTCCTGTTCCTTTGTTGTGCATTGTGGCGAGACAAGACAAATGCGCCAAGCAAGTGGCATTTTGGCGTTAGCGCTCTCTTCTTGCTTCTTGGCAGTCTCATCAATATGCACTTAGGCATTACGTGGCTCCGATCCTTCCCCCAATTGTTGTTCCAGATTCGAGTAGCTGTAGCAGGATGATTGGGACTCTTTAAGTTTGAAAACAGATGGAGTGTAGTTTTGTGACACTGTTTTTATGAAATATATTTGAAAAACAATAAGAGAATTTTTAAAATATTACTTATAAAAGATTTTTGATGAATAAGTGATTCAAACGAACGAATGTAAAATAGCTAATTCCGTCCAATTTTTAATAATTGGAATCAGTGCATTTTTAAATTTTAATTTACGAAAAAAAATACAGTTAATAAATATATAAGAATATACATTTTATTGTAAAAACAATAAAAATGATTACATCCATTTTATTATGTAACCTTCCTAACAAAATTTAATTCATATTTCATCATCTGACTAGAAGAATCATAATCCAATGGTGCACACAAGGGGGGAGTCCTAGGGGTCCGGACCTCCCCAAAGACCTTGATTTTTTTCCGATTGATTATAATTCTAAGTATATAGTACGCAAAATTTAATTAAGTATTTGTTATTAATGATTAATTTTATTAATTAAAGCTAATTATTTATTCAATAATTAGTTTTTTAATGCTTTTGTTCCCGAAAATCGACAAAATCAAAAGGAACACGATACAAGAATGGTAGACTTTCGACCCTGGACCCCCTCCCTTTAAAAAATCCTGTGTGCGCTACTGCCATAATCCAAATATTTATAGGAGAAAAACGACTCACTCACACATCCCGATATCTCAGAAAGTATTGGACCTACAGACTTGAAATTTGGTAGGCCTTCATGCAGTAGAGATCCGCCGCTACAGAAGAGGTTTTGTAAAAAAACGACATCCAAAGGGTATTGCTAGGGCTTAAAGGGCGTTATAGATAAAGACTCGTGATTTAAATTATTAGACCTACAGACTTGAAATTTGGTAGACATGCTTCTTTTATTGAATACAGATCCGCTAAGAACGGATTTTACGGAAATTGACTCTATGGGAGAGAGCGGGGAGTTACTGGGACGTATTGATTAAAAAAATTCCCCGTTTTTGGACTACTAGACTTACAGTAATGAAATTGGGCATGCATACTTCTTTTGAAAAATTGAAATCCGTTAAGAACGGGTTTTACGAGAATATTAACTTTCATAGGTGGTTAATGGAGCTTATTGCAAAAATAATTCCGTTTTTGAACTATTAAATATAGACTTGAAATTTGGCTAGCGTATTTATTTTATTGTGTAGAGATCCACTGAAAATGGGCTGTGAGGAAATCCACTCGGTGAGAATGTTATAAGAACGTAGGGTATATCTCAATTTTAGAAATGAATTATTTAAGTCTTGTCTTAATTAAATCAAGAGGCGAGTGCTATAAGAATATTTTTTCTATTCAATCGAATTCTTGATGAGTACCACTGATGACCCGCCTTGTAGAAGGAGCTGACGCACGTTAAATCTGTCGTTCTCCCATTGGTGTGGTGTGGTGTGGAAGTTAAGAGAGGGGGTACCAGCTAAGTACCAGCAAGTGTCGTCATCGTCACTTGACCATGGTTCAGAATTACGAGGTCCACCACCAATATAACCACGTGCAGTTTTATATTGCGATGTTAATGTATAATACGCACTTCAACTCAATAAAAGAAACATGATTATAGGACTTCAGGTTTCAATGTGTCTAATAGTTGAGAAATTGTTTTTTGCCTATAACGCCTCCGTATCCCGCTTGGTAGTTGATTTTTACAAAACCTGTTCTTGGATCTCTACCCAACCAAAGAAACGTGTCTGCCAAATTTCAAGATTGTAGGTCTAATAGCTTGGGAGATCTTGTGATGAATAAGTCAATCGTATTTCTTCTTTTGAGATTTTGTTATACTTATGGTACCAGGTAGCCTAAACTATAATACTAAACTATAAATTGAATTAATTTAACTAACTGTACTTTTTTTTATTTCTAATGGGTTACATATGGGTGTTTTACCGTTGCAGACCTAGTACATTCCCAAAAGGCTGGTATCTCTTTTTTAGTACGGCACCATATAGGCGGATACCAAACGCAAAAAGTAATTTTGATGCTCAGTTTCCTCCCCAGTGGAAGCACACCTGACTAACTATACTTCAAAAAGTTAAAAACTACCACGACTTTTTTTTATCATTGAATTAATAAAACTCTGTTCTTTAATTCTAAATTTGAAATGTATTGATTATAGGCTCAAATAAAAAAATTATCATGCGATGAAATATATTTACACTATTGTCATAAATAACGTAGAAAACTCTTTGAAATAATCTGTTTTATATATACTTGAGGGAAATATTTTTTTCAACTTAAACTTCAAACTTTCCTCTTAATCCTTTTGGCAATTCAAGCAAATATTGTCTCTACAAACTCCACGAGGTTCTTTATCCAAATTTTAATAGCATCTCGGTAGATTACACGTGTACAGCACAGCGCTTAGGGATTTAATTTTTTTTAAAAAAGAACTCTAAAATCCGTTACAACTCTCTTGACCGTAACCATCGCGGGGATCTTCCTCCAAATACTTTGATCCCCTCGGATCCTTTAAATAGTGTTTCCGGAATAAACTGCGGGTGTCAGAGTATTTGAGTCCACAATTAGTTTGCTTCCCCTTTTATATGCAAAACAGGAGATCTACTTGGCGAGCGGCAAATTTACTGGTGATAGAATCTCTTTTACTGGAAAAAGGCATTTGATCCAGGAAAAAGAGCTAGAACAGTTTGAATTTAGGTAAAATATGCGGGGGTAGATTGTGTGGTATGTGTTAAATTTTTATTTTGAAGTCGGGGGATATTTCTTTCAGTGGCTTTGGGAGGAATTTGCTAAGGCTACGAAATATCTTTTCCCGAGTTACTTTTAAAATTCTCAAATGTAGATTTTGAACGCATTCTTTTTCTGGTTCGAAATATCTTAAAAGTGTTTAAAAAAATTTCGTTATTTCACGCGTTTAAATTTGATTTTAAGGATTTGTGTGAGATAATAATAAATTTTATATCTATTTGAGCTTATTTGAGTAAAACTGACTTAGAAAAATCTAAGCATTTTTTTGTGAATTGTCGACTTTCCAATTATTTGAATCAAATTTTATTTTAAAAGGAAACTTATCAAATATAAGTTTATATGGTATACATTTTTTAAAAATAATTTTAAGGTGACTACGCTTGGAATCGTGATTTGAAAAAGTGTTTAAATTTAGGGCCACCTGAATTGAAATATACATATAAAAATTTTTAACAATATTATCACAATAAAAATTAGTTAAATGCAATTTTTTTGGTAAAAAAATGAAAAACGAGTGACATATATTCAAAACTCTTCTATGACAGCATTTTGTCAATATATATAGGACTAAATATAATACAGGGGTTTACAAATAATACAGGGACTGATTTATTTTTGTCAAGCAATTATTGCAAGGTCATGAAAGGAAATGTACAATTTTATGCAATATATTTCATTTTCAGCTTTGTGAAACACCTTAACAGAAGAATTTTCAAATCAGTTCTTTCGGCGTGTATAAAGAAATGTATAAATACAAATACTACCGAATGAAAACGTTTTTGGTATATTTTTTGGTTATGGGTGAAATTACTTCCAAAAGACATTTTCTAATGAATTACCAATCAATGATTAAATATTGTAAAAATGGTATTTCTGATTGTAAATTTTCCTTTCAATGGACTTCATATTGGTAACTGAACCTTTGCAGACACAGCAAATTCCCAAATGTGAATACCATTTCATGGTGGCACCATCTAGTAACGGCATTCGCTGTTAAACTTCGATGCTTGAATTAATTTTAATTAATCAAACTTATATTAATATTAAAATCGATTAATATTGAAACTGATTGTCAATTTTGCTCTTCTTATGCTGCTAGTTGTATCAAAACTTTAGAGCGTAAAATTGTTTATAAAATACTTGGACGCGACCATTGTTGAATTCCACCAAAAATAAAATTAATTGCTTTTGATAAGAGTTAAATTCAATCCTTGGGTTCATTTAAGGCCTATATTTATATCAAAGATAATAGTTTTATGACAAATATATGGATTGTTGATAATTCGTATGTGAATTTAGATACAATAGTTGGAACTGATATTGTGAAACAAGGTGAATTTGAAATAAGAACAAAAGATATCGAACTGTTACCCAAAATAGAGCTTTTGCAATTTACTTGATGTTTCTGAGTCAGATACCAGGTTTCAATTTAGCACATTTCATTCACAAATTTCAACCACAACTACCTAATTATAAAGTAAATTACTATGCCGATAAGATAAAATTTAGCAATCAAATTCAAAAATGGCTGGACAACAAAATTATACGAGCAAGTTAAAAAGTTTTATGTGACTAAACACAAAAATATTTCTTTTTCTAATATACAAAGTAACTTTCATATAAATTTACTGAAAGAATGAAAAAAATATTGGTGAAACACATAAATATAGTTACAGAAAATTTAATTCAAAATTTTACATAATTTTCTAAAAAATAATTTTTTTATATTAAATAGATTAAAACTAAAAGGAAAAATAAAAAAACACTTCAATACTGTACTAATGAATACATTTACTAAAACAAATCAATGAAGCTTTTCATGAAATAAAAAAAATATCCATAAGAAACTGTTTTAGAAAAATTCAAAATGAAATTACGTTTTGTTGGAACTTCTGTAATGAATCAGGACAAGAGTAAAAATTCTAAAATATTTTTGGAAAATTTTATATAAAAAATAGGCATGTCAAAACTTTATATAGTTTACCGCAAAGAAATAATTAAAAATAATAATCATTACGTTAAAACTAAAATTAGACAATTACATATAGCAATACAATACCACTTTTATCTTTCAGTGGCTGTCATTTTATAAAAAAAAAAGTTCATCTTACATATGATTAAATCTTTTCTTAAAATATCCAAAAATGTTTCTAAAAATTTTCCAGATAAGTCGACAACGATGAATCTCCAAAGTAAAAGTTCCACATCCTTAATTTTTTTTACTGATGTTTGTGTTTTTCATTACTCAAATTCCTAACAATATTTTGACGTGAGAATATTGGAAACTGGCGAAAATATTGGAAAATGATCTGCTTGAAGTAATTTCACAAAGTGGTTTGAAATATAATCTTTTCAAAAGTTTGTTTCTTTTATATACATATATATATATTTAAAAGGCAGAAGCTATTTATTTAAATTCCCTTTGCATTTTCATTTCTTTTTTAAAAAAATACAAATTATTGAAATCCAATAATTCCAAAACATTTCTCTTTATTTACAGTATTTTAAACAAATTTTTCCAATTGAATTAATATGTTTACTTTATATTTTCTTAATTCATTTATTTCATTTTCTTTACTTTTCATCCATTCATTTACTATTATCATTTTTGCTTAGAACTTTATGGAATTTAACACGATTAGATTTATCTGAGTAGTTTATTTTATTTATTATTTATCTACATATTTTAGTTGTATTTTTTCTTTGTAAATTATGTTCCTACACGTTGCAGATTTTTGATAAAATTAATTTACACTATCCATGTTCTGATTTAATTTTGAAGGTTTATTTACGCTTCACATGGCTTATGATTCTTCCGAATTTGTTTCGTGTTTTAGTTTATTTTTATAAGATGCCTCGTGGAGAATTTATTTATTTTTCTTTTCATCAATATTAGTCGTTACCTTTCCCCTGTACTCCGCATTTTAACATATGATTTTATCTATATTTCTTAAGGTATTAATATCTAAGTCTTAGCATTAAAGTATTGACAGAATTCAAAGTTTATAGACCTCACCTTTTGATTGAAAAGAACATAACTTGAACTTATAAAATGGACCACGTTTATCTTTTACACCCCCGTAATTCTAGCCCATAAAAGTCGATTCTTCCAAAACTGCTTTTTAGCAAATCTCTACTCACCAAAAACACGACTGCCAGACTTCAAGTGTGTACATCTAATAGTTCAATAAACGGGAGTTTTGTCCTATAACGCCCCCTCAAATCTCCCTTGGGAATGAATTTTCACATAAATCCGTTCATAACAGATGTCTTCTTAACAAAAGAAACTTGCTTGCAAAATTTCAAATCTGTAGGGTCTAATAACTGAAAAAATGGAGTTAATTTAATTCGCTTAATGCATCTTATCCAATATTAATAGTGAAGCTTGATGTAAGAAATCAGAAGACGAACGTTTGTCTCGGAGAATTCTACGTTGGACGAGGATTTTCGTAACGATTGCGGCGTTCCGCGCTTCAGGAATACCCACCATGAGGACTTTGGTGACTTCCGCACCCTGTTCGAATACCGTTTTCGGATTTATCTCTAGCAACCCCGTAGCTTCCCTTTTAAGGGTTCTATGTTCACTTTTGTTAAACATTTGCACATCAAAAAGTGTTGGTTTTGCAGTAATCTCTTTCTAAACATGAAAGGGAACGGTTTTTCACTATTGGTGTTTATCTCGAAATTTAGCAATTTCAAACTAGACACGCAAACTCTTCCTTAAGCAAAGAAGTTTTAGAATAAAATTAAATAAAAAAAAAAATTTTTTAATTCTTTTTTTTTTTCCCTCTCTTTTTTTTTTTTTCTTTTTTTTCCCCTTTTTTTTTTTTAAGGAAATATTCTTATAGCTCCTTTCAAACCTCGCCAGGGCACTTAATGCAAAATTTTGAACCCATACTATTCACGGTGCGAATTTGTAAAGTTGAAAAATCATGCACAAACATTCAAATTATACAAATACCAAGATGTTCATTTGTTGCCAAAATATTGCATTTAAACTATTTTTAATTATAATAATATTCTTAAAACAATTTCATACATGTATTCTAATCTAAGTGACCCTAAATATTAAAAAAAATATTCGCTTGTACGCATTTGAAAAATCACGGTTCTCAAAGAAATCGGATACCTTAAAGTGGAATATAAAGGAGTTTTCATGGAAAGTCGCACAAACATCGGAGAAATTACACCGCATTAAATAAAATGAAAATGATTTAATTTTCCTTGAGCAGCCCGGTACTATTTTATCCACGTACCGGTTTCGATCCAAGGGTTGCGGATCATTGATATAGATCAGAGATTCTCAAAGTGTGTCCTCTTTGGAAGGGCTCATTGTGATTTCTCAGGGGTAAATATCAAATTAAAATTAATTTAAGGGAGCATGTACATCGTTAGGAATCTGTGAGAGGTTGAGTGATCCTTTTCATTATTATAAAATTGAAATAAATTAGTCACATGACTTTACAAGTTAAAATATCTTAGAACAGCGTTTCTCAAACTGTGTGTGGGGGACGTGATAACTCTACGAGGGGGGCGTAAGCCTATCAAAAATTAAAAAACAGAAGATTATCTTTTAAAAATTACTAATTTACTGAAAGTAAACAACAGCAACAAAAAAAAATTCTGACATATAAAAAATAAAATGCGTATTTACACTCATGTAATGCATTTATAAATGTATCAGTACTGCAAATCTAGATTATAATAAATTTAAAAATACTAAGTTAAGACCAAGTATAATAATTCCCAGTGATCCCATGGTCTTATCATATATAAAATTATATACAAAAGTTAATACCTATCTTGATAATGTGTAGGGCTTATAATTAATCTCTTAACTATACCGATTAAAAGTTACATGATTCGCTCCCCAATGCCACGGTTTTCCACGTAGACATGCGTATGGGATGCATGGAGGCGGGAGGGGAAGAAAAAGGAATAAATAAGCAAATCCTCTGAAATAAGTACATCCTTCTCAAACACTCTGTGTCACGGTTCTTTTACTGCATTCCAAAGCTTTCTGAATAATTGTATTTATAGCACTGCATAGAAATGATCGTACTTTGGGGAGATGTTGATGCACGTTAAATCTGTCGAGAGCTGAAACGTCCTCCCGTTGGTGTGGTGTGGTAGTTAGGAGAGGGGGGTGCCAGCTCAGGTGTCGTCCACGTCACTTGACCATGGTTCAAAATTATGTGGTCCGTCACCAAAAGCCCTCGTGTAGCTGAACAGTGCGACGTTAATATTCAATCAATCAATCAATTGGGCAGATGTTTATGTACGTCCGGGAAAAATAACGCCTTAGCTGAGCGAGACGTTTATATACGCCGGTGGCACTTAAGAGGTTTAAGTCGTATTGTAGCCTTAGCTTCAAAGTAGAGTATTATTGAATTCAATACATTGTTATTGTAAGGATGGGGAAGGCGTGATGAAAATTGTGATTGAATATTGGGTCGCAAATATTGAAAGTTTGAGAAGCACTGTCTTAGAGTAAAGACACAGACTTTCTCAACGGGTGCGTCATATGTGTCCCAGTCTCAAAGATCCTTATCGGACTGCAGACCTTCAATGTACTTTTCCGTGGGGACGACCAATCCTGTAAAACCAGTACAAAAGGCGATTCATCAGTGGATCACCCGGCTGCCGGTGACACTTGGGGAGGATGCATATGTGACACACCCGTCTCTACAATGTTTTCCATTGATCAGTGCGTCGTAGCGAAAAGAAATTCGTTAAAATAAAAAATTAAAAAATTAGAGTAAAATATTAGTTGGGTAGTTAAAATACAAATAATGACATGCGTCGTACGGTGGAAGTCGGGGTGATTATGAATGCTGCAGTTTATACAAGTTTAAATATGAATGTGGGATGTCGTCCGGTACATACAATAACTTATACTTAAATAGGGCAATATAAAAAGTCGTGAATGTAGTCGACAATTTAGTTTTATTTTGTGCGTGATCATCAGATTCGAAATTGTAAGAGGCTCGCGCCTCTCTCTCGGGCACTAAGATGTCTGGAGGGAAGGGAAGAAACACTCGACATGATCCAATTAATCTATTTATTTCCACACTAAGAACATACACAATTTCAAATAATAATAGAAAGTGAATATCTCAATCTTAACCATGAAAGTGGAACTACGACGGTAAAACGTGAATGATTAGGAGACTATCAAACTTGATCCTTATCTTAATTAAGGATCAAACCTATCATCCGATTTAATCTAATCTCACTTCAATCTTAGTGAACAATCGTCACTTTAAAGTTTCCTTCTAATAAGAATGAAATCAATATAATTATAATAATATGCCTTCAGTAGGAATCTCACCTGTTCGAGTATATCTTTTCTCCTTCTCGCTCTCTCAAGCTAGAAAACCTCGCCTATTTATAGTAAGTTAATTTAAATATCACAATTTTCTTCTTCCGAAGGGTTGGTTGTGAATAATGTGAATGGATAGCCCAAAGATTTCCCAAGAGGATTAATTGGAAAAACGCGTATAGATTCGTCACAAAATGTATGCGACATTTTTTTTTCTAGTTTTAAACAGAAAGCAGAGTGTAACGCATTGTATTGTTAAGAAGACCCATCTCGTTAAGTACTTTTAAATACACAACTGATATCTTTTGCATAAATGAACTAACCAAATTTTTCTTTTGTTAAATATATCATTTATAAAACAGTCTTAATCAATATCATTTTCAGGCCACCAAGCTTAAATCTGTAATTTTTCTATTCTATATATTGTAATACCATTACTTCACTTGGGGGTTTTCATGGTAACTTTTTATATAAAAAATGGTATTTTTACATAAAAAAAGGTCCATGAGTACAGTAATTTTGAGAATCACGGGTATAGAATCTCAATAGTGCGGTAAAATTGGTAATCCAGAACGGCAGTGGTCCTAAATATACTTCCACATCAATTGGGTTTTAAATTTCTTTCGTTATTTAACTTTTTAAATAAGCGTAAAACTTTTCGATGGCGTAGTAAAATATTCTTTTATTTCGGGCTTGACATCTTTGAATTTTTTTCGCAAAATTGTCCTTGACACCATGCTTAAAAATAAGCCACCACACCTCATTTAAAATACCATATTTGGCTCACTGTAACACCGACTAAAAATTTCACCTTGAAGTAATGAAGGGGGAAAGCGCGGGAAAAGCTTTAAAAGCGATACTTGGATATTTTGTCATTTTCTGTAAAAAGGAATGACACGTTTTATTTTTAAAGTTCCGTTTTCTCCCATCTTGTTCGAAAAATTGCAAAAATCGTTTTAAAGTGTCATTCAGGATGCAGAGAAATTACATCTTCTCCCTAGAAAGATATTTGCAGCTATATTTCACGTCACAGCCGACAGTTTTATAACCTCGTTTACAAGAGGTGACACAGAAGAGAAAAATGTAAAGGAAGCTGTTTTATTATTTATTTGGATATTAAGCCACTTTAATATGAGACTAGATATCAAAGAATGGTATCTGAGATCGAGAATGTTGTTAAATTCGGAAGTTGCATAGCACTTAAGTTCAGAACGCTTGAAAATGAAATGCGTGAAATA
>BMAV01026928.1:22127-58481 GCA_019973955.1 Trichonephila inaurata madagascariensis
ATGTGTGTGTGTGTGTAAGTATAAAGTAATTTATTTGAAAATTGTATGCAAAGTTATAGATTTAATAAACTCGCAGTTAACAAATTTCAGAAAAACAATGTTCTGATGGGCAAAATAAATTTTAAAAAAATTACTTTTAATGTTTGTAAATATAGTCTAGTGTCATACATCTTATAAAAACTTTTCAATTTGTTATTACAGATTTCATGAATAAGTTTTTTTTAATTATACAGGGTGTCCCTAAATTCCACGTGAATACTTGGATAGATGATATAAAACATCATTAGAAGAATTATAATCACAAAGGAAGCATGGTAAGAAGTGCATTGGTGGAACTACATGCGATCTATAAAAGTTGGCATGTGTGAGTTTGTTATAGTAGATGTCGACAGAGTGGGTTGCTATATGAATCGTTTTCGTGAACGCTGGGTACACAAATGATTATTTTGCGTTCGAGATCTAAATCAGTGCTTCTCAAACTTTCAATATTCGCGACCCAATATTCAATCATAATTTTCATCGCTCCCCCCTCCATACAATAACAATGTATTGAATAATACTATACTTTGATGCTAACACTACAATACGACGTTCCCCTCTTAAGTGCTACCGACGTATATAAACGTCTCACTCAGTCAAAGTGCTAATTGCCCCAGACATACATATACGTCTTTCCGAAGTACAATCTTTTCAGTGCTCTGTTATTAATAAAATGACTTCGAAGGCTTTGGAATGCATTAAAAGGATATTGACAGTGTTTACGAATTATTTTCAGAGAATTTACTTATTTATTCGTTTCCCCCTCCGAATAAAAACATCATATACGCGTGCCTACGTGGAAAACAGTGGCATTGAGGAGCTAATCATGTAACTTTTAATCCGCAGTTAAGGGATTAATTATAAACTGAAAAAAAATTCACCAAAATAAGTGTTAATTTTTGTATATAATTTTATATATGACAAGCCCATGTGGTACTGGTAATTATTAAACTTGTTCTTAACTTAGTATTGTTAAATTAATTATAAAATACATTGTGCAGTACTGATACATTTGTAAGTGTATTATTGCAGTGTAAATGTGTATTTTATTTTTTATTATGTCAGAATGCATTTTGTTTAATTTCAGTAAATGCGTATTTTTTAAAAAATGAAGTTTTGTTTTCGACTTTTCAATATGCCCGCGCTTCCCTCATAGAGTTACTACGCCTCCTAGAGGGGCGCGCCCCACAGTGTGAGAAACACTGATCTAAATAACAAAATAGAAGCACTTTTGTAAGATTGTATCAGAAAAGATTTTCAAAGAGGCGTTTATCAAATCACTAAATGTTCATTTATGTGCTTCTGATACTGTCTGAACATGGATTCTTCACAGTAAGGATGCTGGATACCGGGAGATAGCAAAAAACACGAATAACCATATGCAAAGGAGGGGTAGGGTATGTTGTTAAAATCAAAATTCTAGCTCTAGTACGTGGAGCTTACCCCTTCAACAAGATAATATTGAATAACTGTACTAATGCATAGCGAGGTCTTATATTTTTTTCATCTCCATTATTGTAGTTGGAAGATTATTCACGATATATTGTGTTTGTGCACAGCAGTTTTTTCATTAAAGTGAAACACACCCAAGTTCTGTTTTGTTCAATGATGAAGGGCTCTTTTCCCGTGAAGGGATGTTCAATACTCACAACGCAAATACGAAGGCAACACATAATCCACATGAAAATAGACCATGTGTGTGCCACTCAAAATAAAAATCATTTTTAATTCAGATTTTCATTACATTGTCAGTTCATTACAATGTTTTCCCATCAGAAGATGCTTTATCTTAGAGAATATTTAGTTTTTTTTTTGTTGTTATATTTTCAAAACAAGCAAAAAAATTTGGTTTCTGTTATGAAAACCTTTCCTGTAAACTAGAAGTTCCGACAATGCCCAATTGTTGACTTTTGCCTGATTTATATTTTTGTCAAAAAATCTCTTAATAAATATGCGATATCTAGAACTTTTTATCTAGAGGTATGCGTATGATATGCTTCAGTAACCAGCTCTAAAGGACACTTCCGGAAAACACATTTCTATTCTACCTATAAAGTCTTCTTTTAAGGCTTCACGCCTTATCATGCAAAAAATTTGAGACTCGTTTGAATTTAAAATCAGATTGAATTAGTTTCCACTACGATCTGTGACAGAATTGTCTTTAGAATAGTCCTTTGTTTACAAAATTCGCGGAAACTCTTTTCTATCTGTAAGTTGGGAGAATACCTTTAATATGATAATTGATTCATTTTTTCAATGAGAAAGGACAGTGAATGGAAAAAAAACCTTCTTCATGGCAAGAAAATTGAAACCTTCAAAAGACGCCTTTAAACCTACACTAAAATTTCACCCGAAAATGAAAAATATTTTCTATGAAAATCTAAGACCTTATAAAATAATTTAGACCAATTCTCATGCATTTTTACATTTTTTTTCAAAAAAAGATTATTTGAATAAAATGTATGTTGTACGAACGAAGTATTTTTTTGCACAATTAATAAGATTAGAAATGGGAATAAGAGCCTGTTTACATTCAAGTCTACAATACATCAAACTTTGAGTAATTTATTCATGTATTATTTCAAAGAAGATAAATATTTATTTTTTGATAAATTTATTACTTTTTGTCAAAGGCCTATTGGAAAAGTTTTTTCAGAGGTAAAAGTTGCACGTTTTCCTTAGAGTACGTTTTCTGTTATAGTTTGCTTTCCGCAATCAAACAGTTAGAAACTGTATTCATGAAAACAAAAGCTCTTCCTTGGATGAAGTTAGTGATTCAAGTTATTTTATTAATTGTGAAACATATGTTAAGAGCAATGCTAAGATTACTCATTAATGAATGGTTGTGTAAATACCATGTCTATGAACATGGGCAAAATTGTGGATATTGTATTAATGACTCAATATTGCAGAATATGTTCAAAGTTCTATCCATTCTTTTCAATAGGATTTCACTCAGACTTATAAACAGAAAGAGGGAAGGCTGGCCAGCCCCAAAATTGGATAAACCCCACTTTAAAACAAATTGTTTTATATGTAAGATGTGTCCTAAGTCACCAATGTTTATAATACTGCAACATCCATACTGTATATAAATTCCAATATATGTTTTTAAATCCCAATACTTTTTTTAATTTTCATTTATCTTTAGTATTCCATTGATTTATATCTCTCTAGTAGAGAATTATGAACTATATATATATAATAAAATACGCACATATTTACATGAATTACATCTAAAACCTCAGATTTGTCCTTTAGAAGTTATTAAGCTGAAATTAATTAAATATTATTTCTCAAACAAACAACAGTTTTTTAAAAGAAAGATTTTAAACTTTTCTTTCATAGTCAAACATTCTGAGTTTTACTTAAGTAAATAACGATACTTAAATTAATATTCTATGAATAGACAATTTTTTGACCTACGAATAAAGCTGATAAAAATATAAAAATTAAAGAAAAATCCAAATCTGCTTACAGGATAATGATAAATGTCAGACAACGGTTCGTGGAAGAGCATCGCATTTCAGAAATGTCTCATATCCGATCACATCATTTTCTGGAAATACCAACCAACTGTAGGACGATTCAGCTCCGGTCCATATTCGTTCATTTCGACGAACGATAACTGAGTTTTCGTGTCTGTTGAACAAAGAGGGTCAGAGCGGAATAGATTAGGGAAAACATTCCATTGAGCTGATTGCTAAGGAAGAGGAATGGTCATTTAGAGGGAGGATTATTATGACCACATTAATTCATAGAGAAACACTGTGATAAATAAAGACGTTAAAGGAGAGTGGCTCATTTTATCTATTATTCCACAGGGTCGTTAGGACATTGATTTCTCCAAGTAGTGAGCGATGACAAATTTGATATTTTAAAGAATTTTCAAATATGGGTAATTTTTTCGAGAGATAATAGTTTGGTAACTTGTCATGAAATTCAATCTAATAATGTCTACGAAATACTAGTGTTTTAGAATAATAATGATATTTTTGCAAGTATTATTCCTTATATAGTATAAATTTATAACAAATAAACCGATGGTGTAAATAGGAACTTTCTATAAAGATGGGTCAAAAGCTTTCTTAAACATCCAATTAATCCCATCGGTTTTTAAATTTTTTTATACGATCAAATGTATTAAGATTAATTGAAATTAGTGTAGAGTAGCAATACTTAACCTGCGGCCCACTGAGCCATTTTAAGTGGCCCAGACAGTGCCCCTAGCACTGAAAAATTCACTTATTTAAGAACAATATATTAAAAATTTGGTGTCAAGAAATCAAATATATCAATTTTGCTTTTTACTGTCGATGTTGTACGAGTGCGAATTGTTTTGTTTTATTTGTAATGGTTATGGTTAGTGATAACAGACAACAGTAGAGTAGTGGCAGTTTAATGGGTGGAACTAATTCTTAAGTATCTTTCATATTTTGCGTGCAAAAAATATTCAAAAAAATATATCGTTTCAAGACGATTGGGAGGTTGATTATTTTGTGGTGAAAAACAAACAAGAGGATCAGTAATTGCTTGACTTGTCACGAAAGTGCTGTATTTAAAAAAATACGAATAAACAGGAATCATCCAATGACACTTTTCCTTGAAGATCTCTTTCAAGAGGTAATAAATAGGCTTTCTTGAATAATCTTTGCAGCAGCAACAAAGTATCTTGTCAGTGGTAATGTCACAGCGGTAGCAAATACATCTTATGAAGTTTGTTATATCATTGGTAATCATATGAAACCGTTTATTGATGCAGAAATTGGGATGGAATGTTTCTTAAATACTTCTAATTCAGTGTTAGTAACAAAAATAAAAAATATAAAAAATAGTAATTAAAAAATATAAAACAAGAGTTAAAATATTTCAATCAATTTTCCACATTTTAAATCCCCCAGCCTCTTTATCCTCATAATGTGGCCCGCGTGAAATTGCTAACATATGTTTGCGACTTTTTTTCCAATATTTAACCTTATTTGCGAAGGATTTATTGTTCCTTACCTATCGAACCGTTCTTTAGAGAATTCAATATGAATCATTTTGAAATTAATATATAATGTAGAAAACTTTATAGTGATAAATTTCGTAACAAATAAATACGTACGGTGAAAATATCACGTGGTTTATATGTGTGTATTCTTTCGTCATGGCATTGTGCAGTTTGGATAACTACGGCTAGTAGCGAACTTTATTTTGCTCAGAATTGCTCTGTATATTGTTTTAGATTTAATATAGAAGTTCTTTGCATATATGCATAATTTGTACATGCATATAAAATTAAATGTTTAAATATATATTTATAAGGAAAATTTGCAGACTGAAATTCAATACACACTAAGTTTTTTGAATATAAATGAAGAACATTTTTAAAGTTCTAGAGTTATTTACTATACCTTTTAAAGCCCATTTTCTTGGATAAATCGCTATTCCTTTCTAGTACAGTAAAATCCTTTTTGTTTGAAAAACTAGAATATCAGGACAATGAAACATTAGATAAATAATGTCTGTAAGGTCAGGATTAAGTCTGCAATGTCAACAATGTCTGAATATCTTAAAAGTCAGGTTTAATGCATGTATAATAAAACTATTGCAATATGACAAAAATCTATTCCAGATTTTTGATTGTCTATTTCTAAATTACTTTTAGTCTGTATAACTTGAAACATGAATTTATCTTACAAAAGTTCATCCAGGAAACACATTTATCTATTTAGAAAGAGCTATGCATTAAGTATAAAAAAAGCTCAGCGATTTTTTATAGGTAAATAGGTAAATAGTCTATTTACCAGACTTATAAGGAGATGATCACAAGTATGCTATGCATGACAGAATTTTTTTAAATAGCTCATACATGATAGAAGTTCTAGGCAAACGAATTTCTTCTTTGATATAAATCGTTAATAGTAAAAACAGCCCCACCTGGAGACAATTAACATATGTTAATATCTAAATAAACTGTCATTCTTTCAGTTTAATTGCTGAAATGTGTCATTTATCCTTTAAAAGAGATAAAATTTAGTCGTAAATAACTTCATAGTTCAAGGCACTCATAAAATAAGAAATCTTAGGATTTCTCAAAATCCTTTTGCGTAATTCTCACATAACTTTATAAATGCTTCAAATACTTTTGCATTCAATAATTCTGACTGTTTCTAATGGCAATGTTAAGTAAAACTACACACACACACAAATATGTACCATTAACTTATTTTGTTTTAGTGGTACAATGATGCTTATCTCAATTCCTAATAATAGTTACTTTTAAAAATGTAATTATAAACATGTTCGCATATTTAGGAAGACTGAAAATTTCTTTAAATGCCTTCATGATTAATGATAGTATTTCTCTATTGATTTAGGCTCTCACATAATCAAAAGTCTTATTAAAATGGATTATCCATCAATAAAGTGTTGACTTTAGCAAGAATAAAAGAATATTCAATTTGTCAAAAAGTGTCAAGGAACTAATTACCCGCTGCAGAAAAAATTAAAAAAAAAAAAAAAGAAAGTATCGTTAAATTATGTTCCCAAGTGACAGTTGAAACTTGTTTGTGTTCTGTTAGGACCTGGCTTAACGCAAAATATTTCAAGTACATTTTGTAAAAAACTTTCATTGCATCACTCAGTAGAGCTACATTATATTAATCCGGTAAGCTATTTTTTTCATATTAGCTGGATAGTTGATAGCTTAACTATTAATACTCTAAAGTCTCTTAAAAAATGAGAAGTTTTGGTCTTTTTAATTCTAATTATAGAAGCTGTCAAACTGATTATAGTATTATAGATATAAATTAAATCTTTTGTATAAATTCAATACTGTTAAAATTTAATATCTATGTCATTCACATTATTTACTTCTGAAAAATAAAAAATGTTTCATTTCATTTTAAAATTATAATACACAATCCAGGCTAAAGTAATTTATTTAATTTTTAATTTATTCAAGTGCAGTGTAAATTAATTTTGTTTTTGCCTATAACATTATTGATCACTATAATTTGTATCTAATTATACTTATTTGTATGTATAATGTGCCTATATAGAGATAAAACCAAGCAACTTCCCTATCTATTCCATTCTTGCGCTAACTACAATTTTTAAGTAAGCGTATAATTATGTCAAAATCCCAAGGCTTATGTGGATATTAGCCTGTGAAATTAAAATGAATCAAGGAAATACTGCAGACCATGAAATGGAATTACGAGTTATGTTTGGAATTAGTCCATGATATTACATTTATAACACATTACTTAATGAATAGTAAATATGCAATTTAGAATGTAACCAAGTGTTTGAACTTTTTTGATAATTTTAGGACTAAAAGTGAATGCTGAAGAGGAGCATAAAAAGTAAGCGCTAATGATAGAAGAGGAAACAGAAATAACGAGAGATATTACATGTCAAATAATTTTCCAGCGTCTTATTGGTTGCCCATTTAATTAGTAATACATTGCAAATGGAACACATTGGAAAATTATTAAAACAAGCAACGAAAGTAAAGAAATATGTGCAATGAAATATGAAACATTTATCAATTTTGGTCCCTTGTCTTATATCGACTTGATGGAGATTTTCATTATAACCTTTTTACTTTGATTTCAATTACGACCATAGAAAAAAATACGCTACTATTAAGACCACGGTAATTACTGAAACGTGAAATGTGGAGATGGAATTATGCCATGTTAAATATTTAAATATTTGAAACAGCATTATGTTACATTTTAAAATAACAATCTTTTCTGAGAAGGAGTAATTCCTTACCCAGCACTCATGAATGGATGCGCTTAAGAATTTTATGAAATAAACAAGTAATATATATATATATATATATATGTATGTATATATATATATATATATATATATATATATATATATATATATATATGTATGTATATAAAGAAGTAATTCAATTCCTACTTAGATCAACAAAGAAAAACTCTATTTTAATTACTTTTTATTAAATAATTATAATTAATATAAATATGCATATACATATGTGACAGAATCACAATATTAAGTGACAAAATGGAAAGCGATTTTCCTTGCAATTTTCCGTTTTCCTTTCTGTATAGGGTGTTGGACTGTTTTTTTTGGTTGTTTGTTTGGTACTATCTATTTTCATTAATTAAACCTAATTATTTTAATAAAACTGCATAGTAAAAAAGAAATCACATTCTTAGAAATTAGGCCATCTCATGTGGGATTCAAACTCGCGACCCTTAGATTAGAAGTCAAACGCGCTATACATTGCACCACGGGAACTCAACAAGCGATTTTCCTTCCTATATATGCTGTTGGACTATTATTTTTGTTTGTTATTATTTATTAATTTTTTAATTTAATTAATGAATTAATATTTGAAAAACTGTATTTACATCAAGTGTCATCCACTGTAAGTTTAAAAAATGTATTTGAACTTGAATGGATGAATAGAAAGTATTTTATTAACGATTGAAAATGTGAACAATATATATATAGGGAGAGAGTGAACTAATAGTGGGAATTGAAAAAGAATTGAAAAACAAAAAATAAATAAAACCCAGAAAACATCTGAAGAGGATTGTAAAACAGTACTCAAAAGTTTGAGCTCGTTCAAGTACTTAGGTAAGAATTCGCTGAGTTTTTTTCTACCCATCCTGCGCTTTAAATTTAACAAGAAATGAATGAAATCGTTGATGAACAAATCAGACCCAGATTTCACCCTAGAATAGAAGGTTTCAGTAACGAATGTCATGTAGAATAACGTGTGCCCAGTACTCGTTAAATTCAATCAGACATGTGATCAGACTGTGTGATGCAGTATGGAAATGCAGCACGGTAATGTGGTATGAAAGAATACGGAAGTACGAAGACAGAATGAAATTTTAATGGTCGATGGGTCATGGGTTTTAGATTCTATCGAGTAAAGGATAGTTTCCTTAAGGTATCCGACTCCGTTCGGAACCGTGATTTTAAAAAAGCGCAAATGGATAATTTCCACGATATTTAGTGTCACTTAGATTAGAATACATGTATAAAATTGTTTTAAGGACATTTTGACAAAAACATTTATTTAAATACAATATTTTGGCAAAAAATATCTTAGAACAACATTTTTTCAAAATGTCCTCATTTTATAAAAATAGCATCTAAAATAATAATATTTTGTGTGCTTATATAAAGTAAAGACTTCTCCAGAGAGTCTGGACTATTTTTGTTTTGAAAAATTCCCATTATTTTCAGAGTTAAAACCAATTGAAATAATTATCGGTGTTTTATTCTTAAAATTTATCCCCTCTGTTGTCGTAAAACATGGACAAACACACTTCTAAGTTATATATTTCAAAAATTTTAATTGAGCCTCTGTACAGAGGTCTGAGTTATATACAGGCAAAATATTATTATAATAGAAGCATTTTTCACAAAATGAGAATAGTTTGAAAATGGGTCATTCTGTGTTCATTTTTTTGTCAAAATATTTTGTACTTAAATAATTTTTTATTGTAATACAATTCTTAAAACAATTTTATATACATTTTCTAATCTAAGAGACACTAAATATCATAAATATTATCCATTTATACGCTTTTGCAAAATCACGGTTCCAAACGTAGTCGAATACCTTAAATAATTAAGGCTCATCTTAAGTCTTAATTAGTCTGCAAATTCTTATAGTGTGTCCTTTTGAAGTTTGTTGAAGGAAATTGTTGTGCTTAGTAGTTGTCCTCATTTTTCACTATTAAGATCGTCTCGTTAGAAATCGCTCATGCAGTGGATCTCTAACGAGACAATCATTCATTTAAAATAGGTAAAATTGGCTTAGAACTGTGTAATGAATTTTCGTAAATAGTGCAACGGAAGCTTGTAGTCGTCCGGCTTAAGATTTAACATAATAGCCCTTCTTTTTTTTCATTTTTACAAATAAATATATAATCAATATTTTCCCTTAAGATTTTATTGAATGTGGTTCGAACAGAGCATATATCTTGTCACACTTTTCTTTAATGCAAAATTTATTGAGAGGCATATTGACCTGTCTCACGATATATTGTGCTTTATTAGTTCATCATGATTCTTAGAAGAATCTTTTCTTAAGTGAAAAAAAGAGTTTATAGTGTGTTGTGTTACAAATGATATTTAACGAAGTTTTTAATGAAATCCCGCACACACATGTAAAAATAATTTTTGATGACAAGGTATCCCATATAAAAACATCAAGCTATAAGCTAATGCCTTTTCGCACTCGTTTTTTAACTTAAATATAATTAATGTTTGATTCGTTAGATTAAAATAATTGAATGATTTTGCAAAAGCGTATCAATAGATAATATTTACAATATTTATAGTGTCACTTAGATTAGAAAATGTATATAAAATTGTTTTAGGAATATTATTACAATAAAAAATTATTTAAGTACAATATTTTGACAAAAAATGAACATAGAATGATTCATTTTCAAAATATTCTCCTTTTGTGAAAAGTGCTTCTATTATAATAATATTTTGCCTGTATATAGTTCAGACCTCTGTACAGAGGCTCAACTACAATTTTTGAAATATATAACTCAAAAGTGGACTTATCCATATTTTAATAATACAGAGGGAAAAAACTTTAAGAAAAAAAACATCGATAATTATTTCAATTGGTAGTAACTCTGAAAATAATGTGAATTTTTCAAAAATCTTAGTTCAGACTCTCTGGAGAAATCTTTACTTTATATAAGCACACACACACACACACACAAAATATTATTATCTTAGAAGCATTTTTTATAAAAGGAGAACATTATGAAAAAAGGTTATTCCAAGTTAATTTTTTGCCAAAATATTGTATTTAATTTTTTTTTTGTAAAAATGTCCTTAAAACAATTTTATACATGTATTCTAATCTAAGTGACACTAAATATCATGAAAATTATCCATTTATGCTCTTTTTTAAAATCATGGTTCCGAGCGTAGGCGGATAGACCTTAAGCCGACTGGGTTCGGAGACAATTTTCTAAAATATAACTTAAATAATTATTTAATTGTTATTTTTTAATTAAGTATGTTGCAAAACTATGAAAATACAGCAAGAAGAATTTTTTGAAAGCTTATTTTTCAAAATATTGAGAAATTTGTACCAAAATATTGCAAAAAAATTGCTCTTTTGCTAACAACTCTAGAAAAATATATATCACAAAAATAAATAAATTTTTGGCAGGGATACAATTCTTCTATGATTAACTATGCTGTCTATTTAAAAAACTCAAGTTTTACAATAAAATTATGAAATACATGTATTCGACATAAAAAACACAGAATATTTCTGGAAAAAGTTTTTTTTTTCATATAAAATTACATTAAAAAGTAACTTAATTGTAAAATTATCCTTAACTTTTAGCAGAAAGCATTCATTATAATACAAAGGATAAACTCAAAAAATTTCTTAAGAATATTTCGTTTACTTTAAGAAATATTACTCTTACCGTTAACCATTATGTTAAAAAATAACATTCTTCAGAAAATGCAAAATAAAGTTTATATTTGTATTAATTTTTTTTAAATATTTAGGAAGGTATTAAAACTCTCCAGATTTGTATGTTATGCCTTCCTGAATCTCACACTTCAAATTTTTACATTTTTGAAGGGTCTTTCTTTTTTTACGAGACAGTTTCTTATCTGGTTTAGAATGCCTCGTAGAACCAACAATTCTCGTTTTGTCAAGGTACCAAAAATATCCTTTCATTTCAGAACATAATTTCATTCCTAATTTTTGAATTCAGCAAATCCAGAATTAAAATGTATTATTGCGATATAATTCCTTAAACGGAGTGTTTGTAGCTCAACAAAGTTGTCTTTCAGAATTATACTCCACACTGCATTATTAAGACTTTCATTGCAGTTCTGAGCTTTCCCGTGAAGACATTTTCTTAGAAGATTTTGATCGCAAAGTTCCTTTAAAGTCTTTTTAATAGAATTAATAGCTGAATTTGGAAGATCCGTTGATTTTTCTTTCAACGTTTCTCCAACAAAGTCTACTCTCTGGAAATCTCTTCTTTTTTGGCCTCATTCATCTTGTTTTTAGCATGTGAACTTTAATTTAATTAAAAATAACTATAACTCTATATAAAAGTACTAATAAAAAAGTTATAAAGAGATCTAATTTTGAACACAAATGATAAAAAGATAGCAGCTCGTTTAAATCAAAGCAAACATTGCAATTAGTTAACCGTTGCCTATTTTCAAGCAAAATATATCTGTTAAAAAATTTATAAAGTGAAATAAAGTTTACTAAACATAAAAAGAATTCATTAAAATATTTTAAATGAATAAAAATATCATTTTGCCAGTGAAAATCAACCGAAAACTCACACTTCCGGTTTCGATTTGGGTTCACTACCTCAAATAAAAACAGCTATAATTGTTTTTCTAATTGACTCAGAATTAAAAGTACGACAGTTTTAGAAAGCATAGTAAAAAGGTTACAAAAATGGGCTATAAAATAAATTTTCAATTTTTTTGATGAAAATGATGATTTTAAACCAGTCGGATATCTTAAACTCTTTTGAACAAAAAATTGCTTATTGTGTCGTAGTCTATTTTAAATTGTTAAGCTTTAATATTTTTAAAGCTGTTCAATTTTATTTTTTAAAAGAAATATAGAAATCTTCGAAAACCTATAGTTTTTATCAAGGGACAACCTTACATTTTGTGTGTAAAGTGTTTCTTATGCGATAGATCTTGAACTTGTTGTATGAAAAATTTGTATTTTATTGTAAAATATATGTATATCAATGTTTTACGCTAATGAAATGTACCTTCATTTGCCCGAATTTTAAAAAAGAGAGCTAGATAACAATTTCGAATTTTATATTTGAGATAAAAATATAGTAGAATAAACACTAAGCACACAAGGTGATAACAGCAAATAAGTTTAGATACTATTGAGTATCTTTAGTTCAAAAAATCTTCATTACAGCAGTGCTTCTCAAACTTTCAAAATTAGCGACCCAATTTTCAATCATAATTTCCATCGCATATATTCTCCCCTTATATAATTAGAATGTATTGAATGTAATAATAATGTACTTTCACGCTAAAACAACAATACGTCCTTATTTATAAACCGTAAAAATTATCAATGCAAGTATTAAATTTTGCATATGTTACTTTTAAGGAAAAAATATTTTTAGTTACTTTTTAGTGTAATAGGATAAATATTATGTTACCTTTCATAGTGCAGAATCTATTTTGTTTTTCTCCCTTTATGGAAATTAATAACAATTTTTAAAAATAATCTTTTATTTTCGACTTTTCTATATGTTCGCGCCCCATACGTAGGGTTATCACGCCCCCTTAGGATAGCGCACCCCACAGTTTGAGAAACGCTGCATTACAGTATCTTACATTTTATTTTTCTCAAGAAACAGTAAATATATAATATTGAGTAAGTTTCAACATTCAAAATGAGTCTTCGGAAATGTATTTTAAAAATAATTTATTTAATTTTAAAAATAAAAAGAAACATCCTACGTCACTTATTAACTTTAACTAAACGAATTTTAATACGCTTAAATAATGCACACAAAACTTCATAATGGTCTTCAGCCATCCAAAACTTCATATGATATTCAATTTTCAGTTTATCTGTCTTACGGGAAATAATTTCTTAAAAGAATGCCACATTCCCATTTTGAAAACAAGATGATGCAATCTTGCATCATCCACGTATTCTTATCAATCGCAAAAATCTTTACCGGGAATTATATGATTCTAAAAGCCTCAGATTCAGGAAACTTATAAAATCTGAGGTTTTCAGAGCGAACAGAAAACACTTTTGGGAAATGTCCTTTAAACCTCGTGTGTTTGTGTTATGCTTTTTGTATAGCCACTTGTTCCTTAATAAAATATGGGTTTGTAAAAAACAAAGAATCTTCAATAATTTAACGACTGCAACCAAATAAATTATTCTCTATACAAAATTGTTTTAAGTCAAGTGAAATTATTTAAATTTTGAGTATTAATTTGGGAATATTCTCAGTTTGGGTTAAAAATTTATGCTACTAACTTTTCAATAAGCTCTTGTTTGTACTCATAAGAAATTTTTTAAATTTAAAATAAGAGACGTAAGATCCATGCATAATTCTTGCGATTTTATTAATGACAAATGCTAATGCTTAATAAGATTTTTTTTTTTTTTTTTTGTAATTTAAAATAATGTTGCGCAATATAACTTCGTTCTGTTCAAAAGAAATTATCTTAATCGTAAACTTCTCTCTCTGTATACGTACACGTTAATAAATACTTATAATTAATAATAAAGTACGTATAAGTTAAACAAAATTTTACTAAATTCTCTTGCATTTGATTGTTCTCTTAAAATATATTATGTGAGAAGAATATATACAAGAAAATTTAATGCATTAAACACGTTAAAGGAAGTTTTTTTTATAAAAAATTGCAAAAATTTTAACAAGATCTAAAGTTAAGAACAACACAAATGTCGTCAGTTGCTTCACTCGTAAATTAATTTTTTGCTACCTTTTTCACTTTTCGAAAGTGAATTTTACACGAAACAAGCAAAGAAGTAGAATTCTCGAAAAGCAAATTATCATAATCCACTTACTTCATTATTCCCCTTGATTTTATCAATTGGTGAATTGAGTCTATGTAATTACAGCTTTTCATTTGGAAAGTCTTTGATCTTTCAGCAAACTTAAAGGAAAAAAAAAAAAGGAAAGTTTCAGTAATAACATTTAGCTTCGAAATGCCGCAATCTGTTCCTGAAAAATCCCCAGCTTGGCTCCTGGTGTCTGCCACTGTTCTTTAGAAGGATAATTTCTATGGATTTCGTTTGATCATTCCGTCCTGGAAACGGGATTTCTTTCCGTTTCTCTTACTCGTTTGTTATTAAAGCTTCCGGAGTATTCCCAGAAGAAAAATGAATCGAAAAATGCACCCAGAATGCAATTTCCGTATCTAAGTTTTTAGCATTACCCTTTTCTTTCTTAAGAGTTAACTCCGTAAGAGTGAAACAAATGCGTTTTTTAAAAATTTATTTTGGATCGGTAAATGTATACTTTCTTACGGTTAACTTCTCTGCTCATAAAGAAGGCTTTTCAACATCCGGCACATTTGACCCCTTTCTAAGACATCTATAAAAAAGTAGATTTAATCGGGAATAAATTGGTATATGGTGAACACAATTTTAGAAAAGGCAATATAAATGTCTATGTGGTATTTATATTTCCAATTTCTAAATCCTTCTTCTTACGAAAACAATTCAATATAATTATAGTTAATCTTATTTATCCAGTCTTATTTTTCGTACTTGTATTCTATGTTTAAAAACGAGAGATCTTTAAGGTATCCAACTACGTTCGGAACGTGGTTTTGAAAAATCGTATAAATAAATAATTTCTTTGATATTTAGTATCACCTGAATTAGAATATACATATAAAATTGTTTTAAGAATATTATTGCAAGAAAAAATTATTTAAATGCAATTTTTGGGCAAAAAATGAAGAAAGAATGGACCTATTTTCAAAAAATTCTCCTTTTATGAAAATTTCTATAATAATAATATTGTGCCTATATATAGCTAATAATTCTATACAGAGTCTGAACTAGAAATTTTTAAATATATGTTTTAGAAGTGTATTTATTCATATTTCAATGCATCATTATCGAGAAATTTAAAAAAAAAAATATCGGTTATTAATTCAATTGGTCGTAACTCTGAAAATAATGTGAATTTTTGAAAACTCCTAGTTCAGGCTCTGTTGATAAGTCTTATATATAAGCAACATATTATTATTATAGAAGCATTTTCCATAAAAGGAAAAAGTTTTGAAAATATGACATTCTTTCTTCTTATTTTGCCAAAAAATTGCATTTAAGTAATTTTTTATTGCAGTAATATTCTTATGACAATTTAAAAAAGATATTCTATAATTCAGGTGAAACTAAATATAAAAAGATTTATTCATTTATAAGCGTATTTTCAAAAGCATTGTTCTGAACGTAGTCCGATTCCTTAAACTAGAGGTCTTCAAACTTTTTCAACTCACGAAACCTCTAGAACTTGAAGGGGCTTTTGTGGAACCCTTAGAACTATAAAGTGTTTCTATGGAACCCCATTTTATACACATACTTCGAAGAATATATCTCAAAACAATATTTGAAGTAGATCAACTTGTCACAGGAACTTTATTTAAAGGCATTTAAAAAAAGTATTGCATTTATTATTAAAAAATTCTAATCTAATTTTTTATATATATTTCACTCATTAATTATATTAATTTGTGATTCAAGTGTCACTTACCCATGCATTATACTTAGTAACTGGGATACGTGGGCTTGCTTTTTTCACACGAACTGTCGAAGTCTAAGTCAATTGAGATTAAATGCAATCGCATTACATATTATGAATTTAATTTGTTTTTATACTTTGTTTTTGTAGCCACTTTAAGTTGGGAAATATATTTCATTTAAACACAATGTTCTGAATGGCATTAAAATGTTTATAGCTGTGTGAGAAATCCCGTGTATTTTGCATGAGAGAGAAAATTTTAACATTGAATCCGTTGATAAGTTGTTTCCTCTCCTTTATTATAGATGTTTTTTCCACAAATGCAAAAAAGGCGCATTTTCCATTAGAAAACTATTTAGTTTTGCAAGACATTTTGCTAACTAATGAGTATAAAATTATCTCGTGGAACCCAAGATAGTAAATAAGATAATATTCACAATCTGGTAAGTATATATATAAAGATGAAACGTTTTAATATTATTTTATTATATTATAATAAATGTTTAAAAAGTGTTGCAAAATAAAGTTATTATATGTGAATAAAATTTTATATTTTAATGAATAAGGGATGAGCTTTAGATATTTGTAACTATACAAACTTCATAGAGAACGTGAATTCCTTTTGCATACATATTTATTTCTTCTCGGCTTTTTTTGTGACTCATGGAGTCCCTAGGTATGCCTTGTGGAACTCCAGGTATCCGTGGAACACATTTTGAAGATCTCTGCCTTAAACTAATGTATTTTAAGAATAAGCCAATTAGTTTTAACTTGTGCTACCTCCTGCATTGCAGTAGCGACAGTGTTATGAAGAATTTTTCAAAAGAAAAAAAAGACTTAAGAAAGTAGATTAAGAAAGTAGTTGGTATTATGTATTAATTATCTGAGTGAAATTAATAAGTTAAATGTTAAAAAAAATAGTAGGTTTATCCATTATGTTAGCATACAGGATTAAAAATAAATACTTTTTTATGCTATCCATAAATTCTCAAATGCACAGGGTAAAATAAGTTTATTAATGAAATTTATCCCATAAGAAGTCTTCTTATGAATTTGTTGAGAAATTATTAAATGACATTTGTGTGTGTACAAAAATAAATAAACCAAGAGAAAACGCCGAAATTTGAATTTTCAATTTCAGAGGATATTGAAAACGTGAAAGTACATGAATGAATATAAAACTGTGAGTAAAGATGCTTAAGGTATCCGACTACCCGAAAATCATAATTTTTTCAAAAATTGACAAATTTGTTTTATGATTTTATTTTATAGACCATCTTATTAGCTTAATAAAAGTACCAAGCTTTTTGTTTTCCATTCACTAGAACAAACAATACAAATGTTTTAACTAAAGAAGATACCATAACTTTACACAAGATGTCAAACTTTAAAATGCGTTTTACTCGAAATGTGTTTTCTTTTCCAAAAGCTCAAACGGGGACAGTAATTGCTCAAAAAGTTTTGAAAAAAATTTAATGAAACTTTTTGTAAATGTTTTGTATAACAGTAGAAGTATTCTGTTCTTCAGATTTATCAATCACTGTATTTCAAATTTTACAGTCCTTTATGTCAATATAATCACTGATTTTTTAAGCAATTTCATATAGTCACTAAGATAGAGGTCTCTAGTTTTTGTAAAAATTAAAATATCTATTATTCTGAAAGTCATCTCAAACATGAACAACAAAGTAACACATTAAAATTGAAAAGTTGAGAATTTGTTCGAAACATTTTTGTACAGAGCGGGCTCCGTTTATGTAATTTTTTGTACATTTTTACCAGTGTTTTTTCCCATTTTAATAATAATAATTTTTTTTTCTGTTTTCAATTTTACGATTTTTTGCTTAAACTATACTAAATAAACCTAAAAATCACATAAAAAAAAATAAAAAAAAAAAAATCCCCATATCTTCATTTTTTCAAAAAAAAGTTGTCGCAAGTAGTCGGATACCTTAAATGAGAAATTAAATTTTATTCCGTAATCCCTTCTCCTAAAAAAGCTTAGAATATATGTATGCAAACACAAACTTTATTCAATATCATCTGTAATAAGAAGAGTAATATAATGGAAATTTAAAAGCATGAGTATAAACATTAGTGTTTATGCCTATTATCTTTTCTCGAAAATTTAGCAATCGAGATTCTTAATTATACATTTTAAAATTTCAAAGATTTTTCAAAAATTCACGTTTTTTAGCCAATGTTTTAGTGTTAAGAAGATATATAATTTAATTTATTTATGTAGATTGGTTTTCTAAAATTAAGGAAAACCAAGAAAAATGTGAAATTTCTATTCGTTTTAATTTAATGAAATTTGGCAAAATACATTTATCAAATACGCTCACTCTGATTCAAGTCTGAAAATTGCTTTTCCAACTCATATGCAATCTCGTCCTGAAGGCAATTTTTCTTCATCTGAGCTCTGCGGGAACTGGAATTGTTGTCCTGTCAGATTGAATCAACCACTGAACCAGCCGAAAGATTTATAATTGCATCGAAAATGTTGTCTCTATATAACTAAATATTAACAGTGCCTCTTGGAGGATGTACAGGTTATTACAACTATTCAAAATTATACCCACCCACACACATACACTGACTCGATGAAATGTGCCATTGCCTAGGTTGTGACAGTAAAAATAATGGGTTCCCGACTTCTACCACACCGTATGGTCACAGCAGGATAACTTGAAACAATTTGATTCCCACGATAATGAATGCAGAGTTATAAAATAGAGGTCAATAATACAGATTTACAGTTTTATTATACATTAATTTTGCATCATTCAAAAGTATTTCTTAACATAAAAATAAACAACATGAAATACAACTATTTCTTAGATAAAAATTTTAAAAAAATTAAAATTGTACATATATTATGTATTTTTAAGCATTTATTAAAACAAGAAATAGACAACATAAATTATAAGTATTTCTCTTCATTATCATTAAATTAAAAGATAAATAAAAGTTTTAATATGAATTTAGTTCTTGCACCGCTCTACTTTCCTATCTCAAAATCAGGGGTATTATGTAGTACTTTCAATTCAACACGATTTTGAGTATTGAGCTGTTAAAAAATTTCTGTGCGGACTCGAAATATTTTTCATATGAGAGAAGAATTTTTACTTAGATATGTTGAACCAAAAGCGGCAAAGCAGAGTACATGCAATTTTCTCTCTTCAAACAATTAAATCTCTTCATAAATGACTTTCAATAATTTACAAAATAGCTGTATCTTTAAGAGTTGTCTTTCAGATTTTTTCGTAATTCCTTAAATGTCCATAATTCTAAAGATGTTTGTCAAATAATGTCCATTACGAATTTATCAACTTCCATCCACTCAAATATTGATAAATTTGTAGAGTAGTGTAGAGTGCCACTGAGAATTGTACCGCGTGCCACATGTAGCAAGCGTGCCATAGGTTGCCGACCCATGCTCAATACCTTCCTTGTTTGTACCTTCTAGAAGTAGAATCTGTTCTCAGAAATGTGGTTCAAAGTTTATGAATTACAGAAGGGTTCACATTCAACTATTTTTCCACTTAAGGTTAACTCTCACTCGCTTTTACTTACTCAATGTCACTTTATAATAACTATTTTGATAAATGAAATCAAGTCAGTATATTTTATAGGCGCTACGTGTGCACTGCCTTTATGCTTAAAAATGTGTCTATCGTATTCCAATTCAAAATTACTTTAACCCCTTTATTACCTCGCTCAGCCAGTGCGTTAGCTGCCCCTGGAGTACATACACTTATTTCCGAAATGCGATATTTTGGTTTGTGTTGCTATCAGTAAAACTATTCCGAATGCTTTGGATTGCAATAAATGACACTAAAAGTGTTTGCGAGGGATTTGCTTATATCACAGAATAAGTTTACTTTTTTATGCCTTTTCTTTTCCTCCTACACACCGCACAGCTACGCGCGCCTGTGTGAAAAACAATGGCATTGGGAAGCGAATCGCGAAGCTTTTTCGTGTATTATATAAAATTTGTATGGACATTTACCATCTGGCAATTTAAAAGAGCTTTTTCTAAATTTTCTTCAATATTAAGAGACTACAGTATTTGAAATTGAAATAAATGACAATTAAGAACAAAATGTTTAGCTTTAAATATACATTTCTGTTACAGATACTATAAGTCATTGGTGGTTAAGTATACATAATTAACTGTCTACGCGTTTCCCACAAGTACTATCTTTTTAACTTGGGGCTATTAAACAAAAATAAAAAAAATCAAATTTTATCTCCTGTTTTCGGAGAAAATATGATACATATAGTTAGATACTTTATTATAATATTTATTCGAATCTAAGCAGCAGTTTTTTTTCCAATGTTATTGCTACAGCGGCATAGAATGGAAAGTGGGAAAATTCATTGGGTGGAGGAAACTGAACATGATACTGACGGTTAGAGTAATTTACATGTTCATCTATATATTTAAAATTTATTAATGCCGGTAAAATAAACTAATTATTTATTTCTTATTAGTTCTCATCTTAACTTTATTTTAAATTTCGGAAATATTGGATACTGATAAAAACTATTTTGCACTATTTTTTTTCTTCATTTTTTCACAAAAACGTCTTGAGAATTTGGGGTGCGGCTTAGAATCAATGACGGCTTAGATTCGAATAAATATGGTAATTTAAACCAAATAAGCCAACATACGAAAAACTATCCGTAGAAAAAGGCACATTAAGACGTAAAAGTTAATAAAATAAGACAATACTTTGAATTAAAAAAAAGTTATAAGAAATATTATATAAAGAAAATGTTTAATGATGAATATCGAATGTATCTGAAATAACTTAAATTTCGAAAGTTTCCCCAAAAACTCAATCACTACAGCTCATTCGTCTCTAACGAGTCTTTGATCAATGATATTTAAATGTATTTACTTTGATGGATTTATTTTTCAACCAAAATGATAAGATTTTCCCAAATCTGCATAAATTTCTCGAAGATTGATTTACGTGCTTTAAAATAAAAATAAATATCGGATTAAAAATTCCTTTGAAGAGAGTCGATAAAAGAAAAATATCTCATCGTATCATCCCAGAAGTTTAAGTAGAAAAACCTAGTACATGCCCTGGTCATTGAAGTGGAAGTTTGCAAACTGTACTACACAGTACCTTTATCTGAAGTGGGGGTGTCGCGTTGCTGAAATGATTGATCTGCTGCAAAGTATAGCTACTGAGATTTTTTCTCTCTTCTTTTCCTTTCCCTGTAGATACTGGCGTCTTTTTCTGTTTTGGCTTCATTAGGAAACCATTTTGTTCATGGGAAGGATCATCAGTCTTTTCCTCTCTGTTCCAGCGAAATTCCTTTGTTTCTTTGTTCTCAGCATATCCATGGAACGTTTGAGGCTTTCGGCTTCCACAGGAATTGATCACATTGCTATTAAGAGAAAGGAATTGTTGCTGCTAACCTTGGTGATAAAATGTGAATACTTGAGTTTGGAGAAGAATTTACTTAGCTTAGTATTTTGACACCTTTTTTAGATGGAGCTTTCGGATAAGGTTAGTGATTAACGTGCCCATGCATGTATTTTCGAAAATTTACTTTTTCATTCTCTTAATGTAATCTGAGTATTTTTACCTTGTTTAAATGTTGAGAAATTACTGGTCCGAAACACAATTTACAAACTGTGAAGTTACTCATCAGCACCTAAACAACAGGTAAAAGGACACATTTTTGGTAATACGAATAAAAAATATATTTGATGGTTGAAATATATACAAAAGTTGAAACAAATAATCTTCATTAAAGCAGAACCATTAAATATCCGACGGAAAAAAATATGTGATATATTATTCAAACACTGAAACTTTTTTTCCGTGCAATATGCATAAAGAACACTCACTGGAAAAATTTCATTTTCAAATTTGATCAATTGATTAAAAAATTTGCTCCAAAAGCAGTTAAAAAATAACGGAATGTATTAAACGATAACATACCATTTATTTTTTTCACATTAAGTACAAAAAATGCCTTTTGAACATTAAAATTGATAAGAAAAACGTTTTTATGTTTAAAAATTTGTATTCGAACTAAATATTTCATACTTCAGCATATTTTTTTCTGTGGCTAAATATTTTCTATCTTTTGCTGCCGTTTTGAAAGTATACAGAGCTGAGGCAATTGAAGGATTATTGTAGCCAATTATATTGCCGAAGACATTCACACAAGACGAAGTCGTACCCTAGTCCTCTATATAAGGATTCATTTCACAATAAAAAGAGCATGCTGGGAGCTAAGTCAACGTTTCTCAAACTGTGGGGCCCGCCCCCCCTTGGAAATCATAGTAACCCTACGGGGCTTGGGAGTCATAGTAACCCTACGGGGGCCACGAGCATAACGAAAAGTCAAAAATAAAAAAATGAAAAAGAAAGAAAAAATTAATTTACTGAAAAAAAGCAAAACAAAATACATTCTGTCACATTTACACTGATAGAATATAAATGTATGAGTACTGCACACTGTGTTTGATAATTAATTTATAAATACTAAGTTAAGAAGAGTCTCAATATTTACTATTGATTTCTATAAACTTGTCATATACAAAATTATGTACAAAATTCAATACTTATCTTCATAATTTGTGCGGTTTATAATTAAAGTCGTATTGTAGCTTTAGCGTCATAGTACATTATTATTGCATTCGACACATTGTTATTGTGCGGAGGGGGCTGCGATGAAAATTATGATTGAAAATTGGGTCGCAAACATTGAATGTTTGAGAAGCACAGCGTTAAGTAGAACATGTTTTCGAAGAATTCCAGCAATTTAGTGTGGAAATTAGAAAAGGGAACATCATTTCAAGCGTAATTTTCGTGATTGATTGTTGCTTAGATTCATGAAGTCCTTGCTAATAACCATCAAGTAGCTTAAAGAATAAAAATATTTCTAGCAAACATAATTTTAAACTATTTTAAAACATTATAACATTATTAGTATTGTTCAACAGAACACGTAAATAAAAAAACAATTATTAAATATTAACATAACAAAATAGATGAAATAAAAAAAAACAAGCACATTATACAGAATTTGAATTACGTTTAATTAAATTGTCATAACAATAACTTAATCACAAAAATATGCTGAATAACGTTTGCGAATTGAAATTGCTGGTTAGTTCTAGTTTATAAGAATATAAACAAAAGTATATACGAAAAGACACACATAATCACTTATAATTTTGTGTAGTGAGGGAGTGCCACTAAGAATTGCTCCTTGTGACACATCTGGCACGCGTGCCATAGGTTGCCAACCCCAGCTTTATGGTACAGAAAATAATTTAAACTTTTTGGGAAAAATTATTTCTTAATAAAACGATCCATTCCCAGCATATTGAAGAATAAAGATTATGCCAGCATAAACTTTGCATATTGATTGAAATTGAAGTTATTTTTTCATCTAAACGTACTTCTTTCATGCTGAATGAAATATGACTTCTTTCAGAAATTTTTTCTTTTAAGTTTTAATTGCTTAAAAATAGTAGATTGCATAATAACACGGATTTGTTCAAATTTTTTGTCGAATATTTGTGTCTATTTCTGTTATTTCCAATATAGAATTTTCTTTAAATATCGTATTATTTATATAGTTAAATACAATTTTCTTTTACTATACCACTTTATGGCTTATAATGAAACAAAAAAAGTGTTTTAATAGCTTTCATTCATCTGTTTATAATCCTTACCTGCATTGCAATGTAACAAGATATCCAAGAAAAAAACTATCATTCTCAATTCACCTAAACTTAATCTAGTTGCTAAATTTAATTCATAAATAAAGAATGTACATTTTATGATTGCAAAGGAAGAATTACCAAAGTATAAATAAAATCTAAGTGTTTATTTCATAAACACATAAATTTAATACCATTCAAAAAGAATTTATTGTACTTTATTATGTACATTGTATCATTTAATTTCCAACAGAGCTTAATTAGGTTCACAGTTTTATATAAATTCCGAATAAAGGTATTTATTTGCCATTGTGAAAGCCTATGAATGTATGTTTCTATTATATATTTCAAGTGAATACAGTAATACCCCGAGAGAGCTTATTCGATAAGTGGGGCTGAGTGATAAGTCGCAATCGCGTATGTTTCGGTATAATTTTCGCATATCAATACATAGAAATTATTTTTAGTTGGGACCGGAGACGAAAGAAAATAATAATTTAGAAAAAAAAATAGTATTTAATAAAATCTTGGATAACAGAAATACACAAAATCGTAAGCCGTAGTTCTTTAGGACGTTTCATAAAATCTAACAATTTGAACTACATGCTCAAAGACTTTTTTTCCTCCCGCAAAATTTCATCAAAGCATGATAATAATTTTTTTATTCCTTGTTTTGTTGAAAAAGTAAGCCCTTCGTTGGAGTATGTATTTTCTGAAATATGTAACACTTTTTCAACTAAACCGGGTCCTTGTGTCAAGTTTCTAACCGTCATTCGATCTTCTGATTGAATTGGGTCTTAAGACTTTGTTTCTAGGCCCAAGCGTTCTACGTTTGGATGACATAGCTGTCTCTCAAATCTGCCAAATATAATACATATAAGAGAGAGAGAGAGAAAACACGTAAAAACAAATATAACATGTAATAACAAACACACACTCCGTAGTTAAGAAATAACACACAATAAATTATTATGGCTGGAATGAGTAATTGAATTGTGTAGCTCTCAAACAAAAGATAATTTGATGAGATTTTAAAATCGCGTAACTCTGAATTCGAGTAAGGCGGGGTAGCGTAAGTCGAGGTATTACTGTATAAAAATTTACTTTAATATGAATGTACACTCATGCAAAAAAAATAGCACAACAAGAAATAATTGCGGGATCATAATAAACCTTGGCAAGAAGATACATATCGGGAAGATATGCAAATGATTAGAACTGCAGCGTGATTGCGCAATACGTATAGCCAGGGGAGGGCGTTTAATGTCGTTCTCCGTGGAATATAAAACAGACAACCAAAGCTTGTTTGAGTGTGCTGAATCGCTTACAAAAAAAAAGCGGAGGTAGACATGCCATTATGCCGTTTTCGAAGACAATATGAGCAGCTGTCGCAGTTTGAGAGGGGGGAAATCATCATCATGATGGAAGCTGGGTGGTCAACTAGGTGAGTAGCTCGTCAATTAGGCCACTCTGATTGTGTTGTGAGATGGTGTTGGGACCAGTGGATCCGAGAGATGTCATTTACATGAAGACCAGGCTCAGGTCACCCTCGTCAGACCAGTCATCGAGAAGACCACCACATCATAAGAAATGCACGCGGACAGCCAACTGCTCCATCGGCCGTCATCCAGGCACAGGTAGCACCTTCACTAGGGACCCCTGTGTCTTCTCAAACCATACGAAGGCGCCTGGTTGAAGGGCATTTGGGATCGCGGCACCTATTACGTGTGCTGCCATTGACACCCATCCATCGACACCTCCGTTTGGAGTGGTGCCGTGCACTAGGAAACCGGACTGCAGCGGAGTGGATCCAGGTCGTCTTTAGCGACGAATGCAGATTCAACCACAGCAGTAATTACAATCTTGTTCGTGTGTGGAGACCCCGTGGTGAATGCCTCAATCCTGCCTTTGCTTTATAGCGACACACCGCTCCCAAAGATGGTGCGATGGTATGGGGTGTCATTGCCCACAATACTCGGTCACCCCTAATATATTGATCCGAGGCACCATGACAGCCCAGCTGTATGTCCATGACATCCTGCAACCACATGTGTTGCTACTCATGCAATGGCTCCCACGAGCCATTTTTCAACAAGACAATGCTTGGCCTCACGCGGCAAGGGTGTCACAAGGCTGTCTCAGCAATGTTATTGCTCTTCCTTGGCCTGCCTGATCCCCATATTTGTCTCCAATCGAGCATATTTGGGACCATTTGGGACGGCGAGTTGGGCATCCCACGAGTTTGAATGAACTAGATGCAGGATTACAGCAAATATGGAACGAAATGTCTCCAGACATACAGAACTTGTATGTCTCAATGCCCGATCGTATCGCATCGTGCATTCGCGCTAGAGGGTGTGCAACAGGATATTAAATCCTCCGTTCTTTTACCTTTTTCTCTGAAATAAATTATCCGTTGTCTTTCATTTTCTTATCATTTTCTTATATCAAAGTAGTCATTACGTATGTAAAATTTCGTTTCATTTTGACAACTCATTCTTGGATCGCTAATTTTTTGTCAATTAGTGCATATTCAACTAACGGCATACTAAAATATTTCCCCCTAAAATATTATCTGTCATACTTTTTTAGAAATATAAATCATAATTTCTATAATTAAATTCTCTCTGATGACTTAAACTACAATTTAACTGCCTTAACTCTAGATTGCCCAAAGAAGTAATTTTGACTGCTTTTTAATTTCAATTAGAAAAACAATTAAGTATATAATGACACAATTTCTTAAAACCTTTTAGAATATATATTTTTTTCCAAGTGAAGTAAATTTTTTTATTGTTAATATTTACTAACAACTTGTTATATGACTTTAAATAATATAAACAATGTTAAAAATTTATTTTAAACAAATTTTTTACACATTAGTTATTCTTTAACAATGCAGTCATTTTGACTGCTTTTGGGCAATATAGGTATATACTAAGTTTCAGTCCTTCTAGTGTTAAGTCCATAAAATTTTTAAAGTGAGTTACAAATATTTTTCATAAAAAATTATATTACTATTTAGGGCTGGAATAATTAATTGATTTCATCTTCGATGGCTTGGGAAAAATTTTTTAAAAAATTGTCATGAATCTGATATTTTAACGTTGTTTCAAAAATGTTATGAGTTTTCTGTAATGATACAAGAACAAATGTATTTGTAACATTTCAGAATGTACCTGCTAATTTTAGGTCTTGGGATTTCTGAAATTTTTGCAAACTACATGCTTTGATTTTTATTTCCAATTTCACAACAGACACTTCAAATGCAACGAGAGTATATATCTTATTCTTTCACTTCTTTGATGTAAGTAGAAATCACATAAAATTGCTCTACTTGTGAAGAATTGTGCTTAAAACTTCTCATTCTTAGAATGCTTATATTAAAATCACTGAAAATTTGTAATATTTTCTTATACATTCGTTTATTTCATGGAATATTTCCTTGAACTATCTATTTGCTCAATGCATGAATTTAAAGAAAATTTTACGTTGCTCACCGAAGATATCTCATTACGTGTTCTCATCGATTGCTAAACTATTTTTCCCCCTTTTTAAAGGTAACGAATATATATTCATATTATAATTCTTCTGAATATATCACTATTACTCAACTAATTATTTAAAATCTTCTGAACATTTTTTTAAAATGTTATGTTTAACAAATTACCCATAAATTTCTGAAAGAACATAAATTGCCGAGTAATAATACAATTTTTATAACATGAGTGTAAATTCCTTTAAGAGATGATGATTTACAGTAAAGTTAAATAGATCAAACACAAAACATTTGGTAATTAAGTTTAAAAAGCTTTATTGCATAAAAAGAAGTTTTGCGATATTTAGAACAATAAATTTAATCTCGTCACTAATTAGAGGGAAAGGTAAATTAAACCAGTATTCCTTATTTGAAGTATAATTACGCATTTTTAATTTCATATAATAACTATTATTAAACGCGAGTTGAAAAGGAACTCTTTCACAAATATCTAAAGACGTTTTCTTGTTATGTGTTAGAAAATTAAAAGCTTGGTATTTCTATTTTAAAAGTTGCTTTTATATGCAACCTTTTTTATCCGAATTCCCTTTTTCTCAAACCATATGCAATTATAAATCTCCATTGAAGTTTTCAGAGAAAATTGTGTGCTTTATGAATACATCAATAAGAAAATCAATAAGTAACATTCAAAAGATATTTTGATGTCTGAAATTCAACTGAAATTGATTTCAGATAGAAACATCCATTGTTTTATTTCAGCTTCTAGATGGAAAAATTTTCAAAGTAGCATTAGAAATCATGAATTCGTTGCATTTAGTATGAAATACGGAATATGTGAAATGCATTAATTTATTTAACTTAATGTACAGAAAAACTTTATATTAGATTGATTAGATTTTTTAGTATAAAAAGGTAGCTTAAAAGTAATATGTTGTGATGTAGGCTACAACAAAATCAATTTTTAATAATTTCGTATTATTAAATAATTTCACTTTTGTATGAAACAGAAATGGTGGATATTTTTTTTAATTTATTGTAAAGAAAATAAATATCTTCATCTGTTTGTATATGACGTACGACCACTGATTTTTAATGCAATACTGACTCAACTCACTATAAAAATTGACGGTAGTGAAACTGTGTAAAAATTTAAGGTTATACTGAAATTAATACTCTCATTAAACAAGAAATAAAAAAGAATTGAGGATAATTAAGAATAGCGCGATGTTTTAAGAATAGCACAAAGGTTCGGGTCTAAAATTCTTACCAGTGTAAATATAGAAGAATTTATGTAATGAATAAATAATTTTTCTGAACATTCGGTACGGACTATTATTTTTTGATTTCGTAACATCTAAGCCTTCAGGAATAATATGCACCTGGATATTTAAAAACATATGCAATACCAGTTGGAAAATCATCAACAAACAAATTAATAGGTGTAATATATTGAAATGTAACTGTAATACAAGTTTAGCTAAGTAAATTAAGTATAGTTTAGTAGATTAAGTGTTTAGCATTTTATTAGTATTGAAAAGAAAAGTTTTTCTTCAACAGATTTTTTTAACAGAGTTCTAAGTCTAACAGAATTTTAAATAAATTTTTGGTACGCATGAATTTAGCCCCCTCCAAAAAAAGCATTTTTATATTATTTTATTTATTCATTTATTATTTTTTTTAAGTATTAATGTTTCACATTTATATATTTGAATACTCAAGAGCAATGTGAACTTCTTTTATTTCATAGCCCAGAAAATTAACCTTGTTTAACTGAAATATACTTTTTTGATTTTTCAATATGTTATCTTTTTTGACAAATTTATTATATCTTATTTGACAAAATTATTTGTAATGCTTTACATGTTCTGCATCAAAAGAGGAGGTAGTTATTAAAGTATTAGTAATTAATTTAGTCGAAAACCAATTATGTACATATTCAAAATTTTTTGAATGGCTCTAATAAATGTAAAAGAAGTGTTTTTAAGCCTGAAAGATAATGTAACTTCTCAAAAAGGGCAATGTTGTAACGAAAGAAAACTGTATTGTATCTTCATCATGAATTGGAATATTCTAGTATGCTGAAACCACATCTAGTGTTGAAAAAATTTTAGCATTATATTTAATTTATCCAATAAACTAGGAATTTTGGAAGAAGGCATTTCTGTATGTAATGCATTTAAGCATCGTTGAAACTCAATATGCACTCATGATTCCTTTTTCTTTCAGCATACTACAATTAAAGGGACCGAATACTTAATATTACTTTCCCGTATTACGCCTGCTTACAATAACTCATTAATTTGCTTTTTTAAAACCTGCCCTTTAACAGCAGAAGTTTTATAAGATCTGCCTAGTATTTATCTGACCAATTGTTTCTGAAACTATACCCTATCCAAAATATGAGAAGATGTTACAAAAATAACGAATCCAATATCATTCACTAAATTATATTTTTGTTGCTTTGGTGTATCATGCTGATTTGTAACTTATCCAAATGGAGACAAAAGTTAATTTTAAAAAATGTCTATTCCAGGAAGAAGTCACATTTGATGATTTTACTAAATTTAGGCATTTTATCTAAATATGAGAAGATTTGTACTCGAGGGTATACATTTGTATTTCCATAATCAGCCCTCTAATTTTAATGTGCCAATTTGATTATTTAGTTTAGTCAGGCCGCATAAATCATTGATGCTCTTCTCTAAAAAATTGTCATAACACAGTCCAGTAAGAGGTATGAAATATAGTAAATTCATTTAACCTTTAAAGGATCATTAAATATCGGTGGTTGATAGAGGCAGTGGCGCAACGAAGAATATTAAGAGCCCCCTGAAAAGCCAGGTTTTGGGCCCCAAGCCGGATCTTACAAAGGATTGCATAACCATACGTAATTGGCATCAGTCAGGCCTTGGGCCCCCAGAATCCTGCCCCTACCCCTCCGATGCGGGGATTGCGGTGATGTACGTTACGCCACTGGATAGAGGTTTTTCTTTTTCTTTAAAATTCTAATTAGTAACTTATTATTAGCCCAAATGGAAAATTGATTGGAGGATTCTTCAGCATCGATTAAAATTTATCCATGGGTAATAATTAAAAACTGAAGTTAAAAGGCAATCGTTCTGACAAACCATCTATAATAAGAGGACAAATAATTCTTTATTCCCATACATTTTTACATGGACAATTTTAAAGGAAAGTAGTTTTCATTACCTATTACTTTTAATTCTGAAAATTATTCAATAGTAAAGATTGACAGTTTTAAAAATGCTTCTTTTATGGAATTTCTAACATTTTCATAATTCTACAAATTGGATCCTTGGCTTATGAGATAAAAATACTTCCCATGTATGAAAATTAAAAATAAATAAATAAATAAATAAAACTTCATTCAAAATTTAAATAAAAATTGTACAGTACACCTGTTCCTATAATAATAAATGATAATTTTCGTATCATAGTTTGGAACAAATGGAATAATTGGAGGCTGCATGTTATAATTGACCTTAAAATTATTAGATGCTTTAGTATCGTTTACAAAAAGCATCGGAATCACGATTTGTTTTTTGAATATTTTTACAATGTAAACAGCAATAGTAAGTTTAAACTGGGCTGTGTGCTATAATTAGAATCAATATAAGTATTTAAAATTTTAAAAACAAGCCATATATTAGGTCAAATTGTGCAATATTGAATTTTTCCTTAAAACGCTTTAAGAAGTAAGCAAGCACTTAAAAAAAAAGAAATTAAATAAAATACAGATGAGCTAAGAAATATTCGACATAATGAACCCCTTTAATCAGCAAAGCATAAATTACTAAATTTTTAAATGCAATTAGGTAAAAATATTTCCTATCAATTTTCAAAAAAATGTAAGAGTAAAAATAATAAATATCTCAAAAATATTTTTTAACATTAAATGTTCAGCTTTAACTTAGGTTTAAAACCAACATATCTCCATTTTTCTCACAGCAAACAAACCGAAGTTTTATTTATTGATAATGTACAGTACGAAATGAAACACGTCACATTAGTAGCTACTACTAAATGATAAACTGATTTAGGAATTTCGAATGTAATCGTAATGGAAAGGTACAGAAATGTATGATGACGACACATTCTTTAATTAATGATAAGCTTTATGTTTCCAATTTAGAAGATGACACATTTAAATATGAACAATGCAATCACAAAAAATAAAGGCAGCGATGACAACACGGAAATGAGCAGGCAAGTCATAGGGTAAATAAAAGCGTTCTCCGTTTAATCCAAAAGCCCTTAGCTCATTAAATGTAAGAAAATGGTACCATGTTCTAAAATATCGCATAGTTTACAAGTTTTCGGCGAATGATGAAATGGTGTGTCAGCTCTGTATAAAATTTGGCGACGTGCAACTTTTTGAGAATTTTAGGTTGCAGTTAATGTTATATATATGTGTATGTGTATGTAATGCAGTGCCAAAAGTTATGGAATACCTCATAAGATTCTGATTCCACATGACATTTTCTCAACAAATCATCGAAAGCATTAAGTCATTATAGTCTTCCACAATATATTGTTGATATCTTAGGTTCTTGGTCTTATTGGTCAGAATAAGGACAATAGCCATTAAAAGGTAAAAATGTATGAGTGTTGCATCGGATTAATAAATGTGTTTGTCTTGTAAGTACTTCAACTTAATCTGCTAAGATGCAAATCCTTTTTCATAGTTGGACGTTCAGCCCTGGGGCGTAGCTACTACCGTATCAGCCGTACCAATGATACGAGCCTCCACGCTACAGGGCCCCAACATGTGTAAGCAAAAATCGTAAATTGTTGAAAGGCCCCCAAGGAATTTTGATACAGGGCCCACTAAAGACTAGCTAAGCCAGTGGTTCAGCCTCAAATTCTTTCTCCTTGAACATAGATTTCCAAAGTGGTACCTACGTACTAACCACTGGGGTGCTTGTGACCGCGGAGAGGGTTCGAGGTAAATTAAAGTTTATTTAGGGTTTCATGGACAAAGTTAAAAGCTCTCGAAAGTTTTTATGTAAAGTAATATATTATTGATCCATTTCCAGTGTTATGAAAATCAAAAAAAATTAGTCATGAGTTTTACGTGTTAAAAATATTTAAACTATTACGGGCAGGTATGTAAAACACAAGTATTGGCATGTGGCTCAGGGTGATCGCGTGTGTGATGTGGCCGCTTATGAGTTTGAAATATGAACGGAATCCCATTGCTACATGCAATAACTTGTCAGTATAAAATAGCCGAGAAGGAAGATTAATTTCTAAAGAAGATTAACTAAGGAAAATTAGTTTCATTCATTTCTTACAAGTATGAAATAAATGAAACTAATCTTCCTCAGCTATGAACCGAAATCAGTATTATTCTTTGTATTGTTAAGACGATGGAGTACGTTACGTATAAGTATTTTGAATACAATTGATATCTTGTAAATAAACATATTAACGAAAGCTATATATATGCATATATATATATCGTTAATTAATTTAGATTAAAAATTAAATTCCCTATCTAGCATTTAACTTTTATTTTTTATCATTACCTCTTCAAGAGTATCAAACTATTCACCCATTTATTTCTTCCGAACATATGGCCTAGCCAATAAACATGTCTAATTCCAGATCGTTATGTTTAATATCCCTATATGTCAGCATTAACTTTCAAGTGCACTCATGAAATCCGCGTTTGGTGTCTTAAGTGTGAACTCACTTAAGATTTTTCGTGGCGTTCGTTTTACCTCTCTGCCTCTTAGCGTCAGATGATGTCTAACTTTCCTCAAATAAAGTTCCTTTTTAAAAACTAAGTCTGTTTCTGACTCACAAAACATGTCAGAAATAAAGCCGTCAGGATTCTATCTGCGAATAAATTTCGAATCTTAACGTAAAATTTTTCTCAATAGTAAAATAATTTTAAATTAAAAACGAAGACCAACGACCGCAATAACTGATATGGAGAATTTGATGGAACACCGACGGCGCTCTACATATCTTTGCTGAAGACGTCGGGTTGCCGGAATGAAAAGGAATGTTGTATGGTACGGAAGGATAATAAACGCCATTTTTCCCCCGATAACAAACAACGTTTTAATGGCGAATAAAAAAAAAAAAAGAAGCGTGAATCCCCTAACCCGTGAAGAAAGACGGTAGCTCCTTCCGCCAGGAAAAAAAAACTTTTTCGCCGGAAAGTCTACAATATTACCGTGGATTTTACCATCCTCTATTTACAATAGTGAAGTACCAACATCGAAAGAAAATTAACCCTCCAAGCGGTCTGCAAGTAAAATTCCGCCATTCCTGAGATGCTTTTTCTGCCTTCAAGCAAGATTCCTAAGAGCGGCCGAGCCCCATTCTTAAAAATACGGCTCAACCGCTTTTGAGAACCCCACCTGAAAGCAAAAAAATATGTGCGGTGCATTTTTGAAGCATCTCCAGAATGGCAAGACTTTAAGTGCAGACCGCTTAGAGGGTTAAATAAATAAAATTTTACTAGTGAAAAAATCGAATGACAACAACATCTGGATTACCGTTCACCAAAACTTTCTGCCATTACGAAGTAAAGATCAGTTAAATTATTAGTTTTCATTTTAATAACTGAAGTGACTGAGTTTTTCCGAACAGACCTTTTAGAGGAAGAATAATATATGATATGATACTTAATTTTTATAATATAGTTGTGTTAAATCAGATATTCTTTATATTTTAACTGAGAAAACAGTGTATAGGATTCGTCATATAAAATTTTGAGAAATTTTAATATACTTCTCCTAATTTTATCTTAAGGTGTCGAATGAGTTAATATTTATGATAGAAATGGGTGTTAAAGTTGAAAGATATAAATTAAGTTTTTTTAGAAAATTGACTAATGTACTAATACTAGTGATATTGAGTTTTATAAGAAACAAAAGTAAAGTCACGTTGCATTCTTTTTTCTCCACTGAATTTTATTGTTTTGTTAATTATTTTATTCAGCAGTAACCTTATTGCATGTCATTTAAATTTTTTCATTTAGATATTGTATTCAATGAAACAATTGTATTTTTAAACAATTTTCAATGAACCTAACGAGTTTCTTCTGATTTTATTTTGCTTTCTGTGAATAACTGAGTAGACAATGTTAACCCTTCAGGAAAACTCTTCAATAGCAAGTTTTCTAAAAAATGCGCTTTTAACTACAGCAAAATTACTAAAACTATACACGATCAACCTATGATAGATGTTCGTTTAAAAAGTTCAAACTTTTTCTGGCTTTCCAGAAGACTTTGATTCAAAAATGTGAAACAAAATATTTTGAAAGTCTTAAGCCCACCCGAAATTGCATAAGTGTGTGAATGTTTTTAGGCTTTGATTATTCTGTTACTGCACCTGCGCTTTAATTGCTAAAATATTTTCTTGTCTCGCAGATCTGGCCACTTAGTAAAAAATTTTAGCAATAAATATTTTAGCAATTAAATATTTTAGCAATTTAAATATTTTAGCAATTAAAGCACCTGCTTTAATTGCTAAAATATTTTCTTGTCTCGCAGATCTGGCCACTTAGTAAAATTTTCTCTCTTTCGGCACAATAAAGGGATATGAAGAAACTGGAAAACTAGAGCGAAGAAAAGAGATGTTTCTTCCTCTGTGAAAGAGTTACATTTTAATGCACAGTCTGAAACACCTCAATAAACAACTGCGGCTCTGACCATGTTTCTCCCATCGCGTTCAATACTAGTGAGATTTCCGATCGTAGCATTCCAGAATGAATGATCACAATTATTTACTATGTGAGACATAGCTCGGACTATGTGTGCCACACAACCATTCTGGTACTGATAATTTTTTAATTATTTTTTTATGTTATATAACATAGGTTCCCAACCTTTTTTGAACTAGCGACCTCTTTTCTAGTGAATATTTCGATACCCCCCTCCCCTTCCAGAGAAATAAGAACGTACAAGGAACATGGTGAAACCAAGAATTACATTTTTAAAAATATTCTACTACTAATACAATTTTTTTTAATATAATTTTTTTTTCTTGCGAATTTAAAATAGTGATTACCACGAATATATTTATATGCTTAATATTATATATTGTAGTCCTAGAAAAGGTGTTGTTGGAATTGAAACGTTACTGGATTTATTCTTTATTTAAAAAAGATGAATAAAAGTTTTAGCTTTCCTGTTATAAAGACAGGCAGGGTTTTTGATGATACGAAGTAATTAATCTATAATTAACTATTGCTTTCTAAATAAATAAATTGACAGTTTCAGCCTTTAAAGATTTACTCGTTAATTCCTGGTTAACATGTTTAACTGTATTTCTTGGATGATATTTGAAATGAAATGTAGTGGACGAAACATTTTTCCTACTGCTCACAGACGAAGACAAAGTCGCAGGAAAATGATAGAATTAGGAATTTCTTCAAATCCCTAAGGGGGATGATCAATTGACGGGAGATGTTAAAATGACGTCTCTTCAAGGTCATTTCCCTGATAAAAGTAAGGGAAATCCTTGACACGTTTCAGTGAAATGATGAAATAATATTGCGATGAGTTTAAAAATGTTTATTTAACAAATATGGTGCATTATTAAACGAAGAAGTAAGTAATACAACAATAGTCAATTAAAAACAAAAAATTTATTCGAAACTAATTAACAAATAGTTAGAAAGTTTGGCTGGTATTTTTTTATGAGTAACATCTTTTCTCTCTTGGTTGCTTACACACTAAAATATCAATCCCTATGTTAATCCTATGGTGCCATTTATTTAAAGGTATGGGGTTGATATATGGGGATGATATCGATAATACTACCTGTATGGTTAGGAAGTACAAGGACTCGACCCC
>BMAV01026928.1:68481-89545 GCA_019973955.1 Trichonephila inaurata madagascariensis
TATTTATTATTATATCGTGCACTAAGTTTAATTACTCTTTTTAAATGCATTAAGTGATTCTCTTTTCAATTTAAAATATCAAACTAAACTTAAATGCAAACATGAAACGTAAATATACATTAATGTATTCAAACAATCCAATAAATTCTTATAATGTTCATTCTATTAATGCAAAGTATGACAGTTTTCTAGATTCTGTTATTTTTTGTTAAAATTCTACTGCAGTTTTTACATAAAAAGATTCTAGTGGTATCCATAGATTGTTGAATATATTGATACTAAATTGAATCTTGCATATCAAATGCTTTGCAGTAAATACATCGGTAGTTAACTGTTTCAATTTTTTTTTACGAGTTATAGAAAGATATAAAAACTACCATATAATCTTAAATTAAAAATGCTTAAGAGTCAGGAAAATTTTTCTGAGATTTTTCTCATGTAATATAATTTTTTAAATAGTATATTTCATTGAAAATCTTGATACATCTACCGAAACAAGTTTAAAATATTTACACACTATTTATGATTATCAAATTGCAAAATAAATAAATAAATAAAATATTGGAAACAGCTGCTAGTATTCACCAAACTTAAACTATTCAAACTGTTTTCAGGAAAAATGCATTGATTTGCCAGGTGTTTTCTGAAATATCCTTTTAAAATACAATTGACTTGATTATATATAAAAACTATGTGAGTGGTATGACAGAACCCTTTATACTTTTTGGTTATATATCTATAGCCTTTGAAATATTCAATTATTATTTTCGCAACAATTAGTGAGTTTCCTAAAACAGTCATTAATTTCACTTAAGAAAGTTGTGCCAGCTCTTAATTATTTTTTCTTGCTTATTGTATTATTTTTATTAGTGGTTTGGTACACCATTTATAGTACGTACAAAATTGCTTAAGTATGGAATGCTTAGCATGTTTAACTGTTGTTAAATGCCTGGTTCATTAAAAGTAGAATTCACTAGTAGCATTCATTGACCTTTTAAAAATATTTCCCCAACAGTAGAAACACCGAGAAACTTCATAAAAGGCTAAATTCGAGATATGACTTTAACTAGTCTTATTAAAAATACATATGCATAAAAATAGAAAAATGATGTTGTATTATGCATACTTATGTGTGTTAGAGTTAATCGCAGAATTTAATAATATTTTTTATGAATAATAGCTTTTGGGATAACGATTTAAATATGTGTTGTACAAAAAACCAGTAATTAACTTCCAAATTCGCAGAACAATGTGATACTCAAATGAAAGACTAAGGAATTTTTTAAAAATAAACAGTGTTTCCGAACATTATTTTAAAATTTATTATAATGGAAAATGTTTATTATTAATAGATATTTCACTCCAATTATTCAAAAATATGCGCCCGCAATTTTAATACATGCACATTTTTATTTCTTATGCATAATTTTTGAGGAAACAGTACTTTTCTGGTATATATTATTTAGTTGGAGTTATTTATACCGATATGAAATGAATAATAAAAAAAAAAACATTGATGATTGATAAATAACATGAGGAACAACTACTCATTAAGTTCCTTGTTACTGTCTGTCACAGCAATTAAAGATTAAAGTTTTTACATAATTAAAAAAAAAACGCATGTATCAGTATATACTTAAGTTAGATTAAATGTAAAAAAATCCTTAATAAGTTCTTGATACTAATAGAAAATTTGAAGTAAAAAAAATTTATGGCAAATTTAATTATTCTTAAAAAAATGGCTATAGCAGGATTAATTTCGATATCCCTCATTTTTTTTTAAAAGAGCAAAAATTTTTTTTTTAACGGAGCATTGGTTATTTACATCGCTAATTTAAACATTTGAACTTAACTTTATAAAATGATCTTTTACGTATGAATAAATCTTCAACTTAATTATATCGATTTTGCAGTGCATTTTGAGACCGTGAATGATTCAAAAATCCACTTAATCCTTCGAAAGAGTTAATGTACCAAATGCAATTGAATTTCAATGTTTCATTAGTTGAACCGTCACATTACGAGAATTTCACGATAGAAAGTCTTAAACTAATTTCATTTAAGTACTTAAATGAGTCCTTCACGAAAGATAGATTTCGAATTCTGTTAAAAAATTTCCAGTTGAAATTCAAGAGTTTGTGTTATGCAGTAAACAAATCTGGTAAAGTTTAATGTATATAACAAAGTTTTTATTATTCAGTACATATCCTTATATTTATTTACCACCGTAATCCTAAAAGAATATAAATGTTTTATTTAAGGCCTACCTAAGATTGTAAAGTATAGTTTACGATTGTAATTCTCCCACTTTCTTAGGATTCTTTATATTTTAAAGCCCATGTAAAAGGTTTTTTCTGCGTTTAATATAAACGAGAAGAGGTATAGAGAGGTTTTTATATATGTATAAAATAGCTGCAAAGGAAAAAAAAATGAAAGCGTACAATAAGTATATATATATATATAGCTGGATATAGATTTTCTGTATTTTACTAAAAACATATAGGAACCGAACTAAAATTTGTCTTATAACATATTCCTTTAAAAAGTCACAATTATTTGATATAGCTTTAACGATTGGCGATTGTTGTTTTCGGAACTTTAGTTTTCATCCCATCTGTTCACTGCTCTTGCATTTGTTTTATCACCGATTTTTTGTTGAATAGTGTTTACTTCTGCCAATTAGTGTTAGATTTTTTATCCATCTTTTATTATGTTTATTGTACGTAACTGTTTAGTGGATGGATAAGTTATCCATATTAAAGAAATACATTTTTCCTGGAAATGAATTCACAACTTCCAAGAAAACAACAAATTCTGTGGTTGGTGTATCAACACCAGAAATTTAAACTTATTATGAAGTCACGTGTACCTTTTAAGAATGTTCCAGAGAGAACGTTACGTGGAGAAGTGAATATATAGTCTGGGTTATACCTTTTAGAAATAGAAATGCTTATTAATGTTTTGACTATATATATTTTGTTATGTACAGAGTGTAATAAGAAGGATTTGTATTTGGTGTACGACTCCATTTTTGGTTTGCGCTCCAACTTCATTTTAGACCGTAAAAACTGTACTTTTGAAAGATTTTTGCTTCATATAAGAAAAAAAGAAGTCCATTGAAATATACACAAGATTGGGATATACTCTACGAATAATTTAACTGCTAGGGAGGAACTTTGTGATACATAAAGCTTGACATTTTTTATTTTAAAATTTTTCTTTGAATTAAAATAAATGGAACTCCTTCATTTGCTGTTAACTTCTAAAAATTCATTGAAAAGGGTTGCTGTTGTGGTGAGAAATAATATTAATCCTGAAATTTCTGCTGGAAGATACACTCACCTCTTTGAATACCAATGATAATTTCCTCTGGGGAACATCGAGGTGCTTAGGAAAAAGGTTTCCCACACAGACCTGCCTTGAAAGGCCTACAGAATTTTGTTTTCAGGAACAAATCTGAAGCAGAAACAATTTCTGACTCTAGAAAACGTTTAAACTAAATAACATTCACAATCCTCATATAGGAAGAATAATAACGCATATCATCAGTATTTGCATTGCTCTAATGAAACTATGAAACTAACCAAGATAACTATACTAAGCAGTCCCCCCTACATTCTGGGAATCATTAGTAATATCAAACATATTAAAATTTAAAAAAAAAAACCCATGTAGAGAGAGGGAGTAATTACCAAAATGCTAAAAAAAAATCATGATTTTAATAGTTTTTAAAGTCACTAATATGATTGATCATACGCTGGAATTACGATATTTTCCTAAATTCTGGAAAACTGCTGCCATAGTCCAGGTTCTTAAACATGAGAAGAATATCATTTACCGAGAGAATTGTAGACACATTTCTCTACTTCCTATACTGAGTAAACTAGTTAAAAAGAATCTTATATGTACTACTTACTACTCATTTAAAAAAACAATAGTATTTTAGTCCCGGAAGAGTACGAGTTTGGTTTCAACTTTTTAATTAACACCAAATCCTACGCACAGTAGAATCCATTAAATCAGGCGTAAGGAGAACTATTTATACGACTTCAGTTTTTTAGATATCCAAAAAGGATTGGTAGAGTATGGCTCACAGGCCTCATTTACAAATCTATCAAATACCATAACTACCACCCCTTAACATAATTCACTCTGACCTCTATGCCGGAACATTGTCATGTCAAAATAAAAAGAATGTTCTCGAAAGAAAGACCGAGATAAGAGCGGGTGTGCCCCAAGGCTCACTTCTTACAACACCTGTGTTAATGATATCCCTACTACTCTCTGATAATACCATCCAATGCATGTATGGCGGAGTTACTGTAATATTAGCTCAACCCAAAAATCCGAGACTCGTAACTCGCTTTCTAAAGAGATACTTAGCCAGCTTTGAAGACTGTTTCTAAAGATAGAAGATAATATTTAATGCTTCCGAAATGGAAGAATGCAGGCGCGAAAAATACTCAAGAAGAAGACAAACAACTGAAAGTTATCTTCAAAATAATTGAATTCCCTGGTATTGTTTTAAGACATTTTAAAAAATAAATTCTGATCTCTAAACAACAAGCAAAATTAATATAACTAGACTAAAATGTATTAAGAGTTTTCAACAGCATTGATAACTCGACTAGCTCATCCGTTTAACAAATTGAATGATGTATCCCAAATCTCAGTTTTCACACTAGTTATACTAGTTGATTCGGCTTTTATGTAAAAATTCATATTATATTTAATATTCTAAATCTTTTTATCTTCCCAAATTTTTTCCCTCTTGGGTTAGCAGATTGGCTTTTTTCAACGTACTACCCTGTCTGATCGGTTGTTCCTCTTTCATAAACCTATATAATATTTTTGCTGACACCCCCAATCACAGACCTTTTCTGATCTTCACTACGGTGTATATAGAACATGAGAATGGTCCGAGAATTCTCATGCGCTTATTTATATTGAAAGTTATGGTGATGGAAACTCAAAGGGCTACTAAAAATCAAAAACATTTACAGTACAGATTATCTTGTGAAATGTGAATACATTGAAAACATCCAAAATAGTGCAAGTAAATAATTGAAAATGATTTGATGTAACAGACTTGTGATTTGATGTAAAAAGTTAAGGACAAACTAACAGGCAGTTAGCTGCCTTTGTCATTAATTTTATTTCAATAATTCACATTATACTTTGTCCATTAACCTTTTAACTGTCATGCCCGAGATTATCTCGGGCAATGCAATAGAGCTCCAAAATATAACGTCCAAGTACTTGACGGGGTAATTTTTCTTAGTAAATCTTATTGTTACACCCGAATACATATCGGGAGAAATTTATTTCGGTATCAATTGCAAAAAGGTCTAATCATAAAGTTTCAAAGAGGTAAGAGTTTGGCTACAAGATGGGAAGATAAGAAGGATGTGTGTTTGAGGAACAGTATTCATGATACTTCCATGATCAACCTTAAAAAAATGTAGACATACTCAAGCCAAAGATTGATTTTGACTACAATCTAACTATGGGTAATGTAAATCGTTATGGTCAGGAAATATCTTTTCATCCAGCAATCTGAAAACATCAGAAATTTTTTTTTCAAAAGATATTTTTACATTTACTATATACAAGGTACTCTGAAGCTCATTTTTGCATTATAAAAATGTAGTTGACGAACATATTACATTTGAAGTGGCATGTATCCGAAGGACAGAGCCCACAACCTATGGATCCGTAGCCAAATGACATACCACTAGACAAAAGTGATCACCCCTGTCTGGAGGCTATTTCAGGCTTTCGCAGATGATACCGCTAGGATACTTCCTCACCAGTGAATTCATGGATAGATGAACGAACGAGATATTTGTTATGACGAGCGTATGAGTTGTTGCGTCAAGAAGTCGGACGACTTTGGTTGCTGCATCAAGTGAGTCTGATGACTTTGGTTGGTTGCTGCGTCAAGTGGGTCTGACGAGTTGGGATTGCTCTTCTGAGGGTAGAGGATGCCACGACAGATCAGAAGGTTACGTGTTCAGATCACGTCAGGGTCACCAATGAAGGGGCGCGTATCCGGAGGACAAAACCCGTGACCTAGGGAACCGTAGTCAAATAAAATACCACTAGACAAAAGGGATCACCCCTGTTTGGAGCCTGTTTCTGGCTTATGTAGATGATACCGCTACATTTTTTAGAATTTTGAGTCTAAGTTGCAGAAGAGCTGTTACACACATATGATGACGCAGCATCTGGACAAAAGATTCCTTGCAGACCACCTACAGTAGATAACCCTGCCCGTCTTACTGAACAACATTTTATGTCCCATATTCCTCCTATTCTTGCAAAACGTAAGCCTATAAGACAGTGTAAAGTTTGTACTTCAAAAAAGATACAAATGGAAAGAAGGGAAGATAAGAATAATAAGAAGGAAAACACGATTCTGGCGTAATTATTGCGGAGTTGTTTTGTTCTTGGAAAAGTGTTTCCAGTTATACCACACAGAACTGAATTACTGAACTACAATTAGATATTCATTTTTATTTACTTTTTTAGAAAATAATGTTCCACTAGAAATTAACCTCACCATTGCTCCGCTGTGTGGCAGCAACTTCAAGCGAATATATGTTGTTGCTACAAAAGCTGAAAAATTTTATGCATGTAATTCAAAAATCAATTTTTAACTAATAGTTTATTTTGTACTAACCATTTGTTTTTTGCAATAATTTTTTTATAACTTATGTACCCAACTCATCAAAATAGCCTGTCAGTTAAAGGGTTAATATATAAATGAAGTTTTCATAAGGAATGAATTAATTATATTTACATCAATTGAATAAAGACAGTTCAACTTTAAATAAAAAAATCCTTGTTACTTCAAAAGTAAAAAAAAAAAGCATTGATTTTTTTACCTGCAAATTTAAGAAAATGAAACAAATGTTTATCTTTAACTTATAAACCAAGTTTATAGCACACTGACATCCGTTGAAAAATATCCAAAAATTGCTTCAGATATTGGTAAGCATTTATCACATAAAACCCTATTTCTTCCTTAACTCTAACAAAATTGTATAGAAAAATTACGTAACATGGTCCTTAAATGTTACTTGATATTATTTGAATTCATTATCACAGAAAAAATAAACCATGAAACCGAACTGACAATATTGATCTAAAGTAAAGCCGGGAAAATTGTTGGTTGCTTATTAGTACCTACTTAGTACACGAGCTGACAAAAACCTTCAAACAAACAGATAAAACTAATCTTTTCTTTTCTTTTTTTTTTGAATAAGTGTCCCACGTGTAATATTTGTTCTAGCCTTCTTTGTAGCCTGAAAAGTACACTGATGAGGGAAAAGAGCAGCATAGTTATATATTATATATAGATCTTATTCGAAATGCTTCTTTTTCAGTAGAATTAGTAGTAGGCATTTTGGATAACTAAAATTGATTATTGAATTTATTATTTTATTCAATATTTATTATTTTTTCTACATTCACTCATTAATTTAAGGTATCCGACTATGTTTGGAACCGTGATTTTGCAAAAGCGTATAAATAGATAATATTTATGATATTTAGTGTCACTTAGATTAGAAAATGTATATAAAATTGTTTTTTAAGAATAGAATAACAATAAAACATTATTTAAGTACAATATTTTGATAAAAAATGAACATAGAATTATTTACTTTCCAAATGTTCTTCTTTTATAAGAAAATGCTTCTATTATAATAATATTTTGCCTCTATATAGCTCAGACCTCTGTACAGAGGTCTGAGCTAAATACAGGCAAAATATTATTAAAATATAAGAATTTTTCACTAAAGGAGAACATTTTGAAAAAAAATTATTCTAAGTTAATTTTTTGCCAAAATATTGCATTTAAATAATTTTTTTTGTCAAAATGTCCTTAAAACAATTTTATACATGTATTCTAATCTAAGTGACACTAAATATGAAAATGAAACATTTATGCACTTTTTTAAAATTACGGTTTCGAACGTAGTAGGATACCTTAAATAATATTGATAATAGTTTTGAAATATGGTTCAAAATATCTCAATTATAAGATTTCTTTTTATTATATATTCATTTTATCTTATTTATTCATGAAAAGTTACTTTATATTACCCTGTCTAATGATTAAAGAGATGCTGGACTGTATGCATGAAATATAATTTATGAGCTGTTTGTGGGATCATTAAAAAAGAGAGAAAAAAATTCTATTTATTTTAACACACATGAATAAAAGGTTTATATAATCATTTAATGTATGACAAATAATTTTAATATGACTAGAAACCAATTAAGATGAATAAATCATAAAGCGATGGTATAAAAGTTTGATCAATACTCTTACATTAACTGTTATTGATATCATTCTTAATATAAATTATTTTAAACATCCGGCTCTTTTGTAGGTATTAATAATAACAAGTCAATGATAAATAAGGTCTTTGTTCAGTTATTATCCAAATTATGCAATATTTTATTTGAAAATAATTATGATGTAATATAAAAATTAAATCCAAATTAATGACTAATTTAAAACATTCATTATAAATCACTTTTTGTAATCGATATAAATTATATTAGATGCATTTGAATGAAGGGGAAGGGCATCCTTGAAAAGCTTTCATTTGACCCTTCAATATGATATTTTGAATTTTAAACGTCTCAATGGAAGCTTAATTCAAACTTTATTTCCTCTCGTATAATTCTTCCTGTTTGTCTCAGTTACGACTTCGCTATCTATGTAGTAGTTCTTCAAATCTATTGGATTGCAATACTTGAATGTGTTAACTTTCCTTAGTAAACACTTCTAAATATTGGGGGGAGGGGAGGAAAGTAAAAGGTAAACGAAATTCTAAGAAATTATTGTTTAAGAATGTCTTATCAAAACTAGATTTTTCTGCACATTTAAACAATGTAGGAATTAATTTTAGACAAATTAACTCCGTGAAACAATTTTTGAATAATATCGTTTTAAAAGTTTTAAATTACAAAATGTATGACTGTGTGTGTTTGTAATAGGGTGTAATCTTTATTAATAAAGTTGTAGTTTTGTTGAAGTAAGGTTACAGATTTTAGATATATTCTTAGAACAAAGTATAATGTAGAATAACGAAGTGTTTCATATTACATAGTAACATAAACATTAATATTATCACTTTAAGAGCACTTAGAGGATTTGGAGAATGGATTACTATATATATATATATATAACGTGAAAACAATTTTTGGAAGCATGAAAAATTTTATTAAAAATTAGAGATCGTTTACTTACATATCGCTGGAGTATCAAGTACTGTAATGGGCTACCTCGTGAGGTTTTCCTCTTACAACTAACAGGTTTTTTTAATGTTATTAAAGCTTTTAAGCTGCCACCATTTTAGAGTGAAAGCGTGATATACACCTTTGAAGTTCTATTTAAAGGGATTTGAAGTTGATTCAAACAATATTATTATTTTCAAGCCTTATAGCTGATCGAAATTAGTATTGTTTCCAGTTAGTTATTTTAAAGAAACATCTTCCACGTTTGGTACAATTACGATAGCCTCGTAGCCATGGTCACGAGTTCGTTGCCGACGTGTCATGAGCTCGAGCCTTGTGCCACTGAAGACCCACCGTGTAGATACTGATGTACGTTAAATCTAATGCGGCTGGTTCAATGCACACACACCATTTGTTTGCAGAAGGGGTGCTTGTTCAGGTGTAGTCCTAGTCACTTGACCAAAGTTCTGACGAAAGAAATATATCACCAATACCTCCTATGTTAGTGCGACGTTAATAAACACACATTCCCATATAATAAGTTTAATAAGATAAGTAAAAAAAGTTTAATTTTTTGTAATTGTTCATAATAGTTGATCTTCCCGTCATAAACTAATGCTACTTAATCAATAAAATATATGTGTTTGTTTAGTTATATGGCTTCTACACCTTCTTCTGTGTGTCAAGTTCAGATAGAAATCTATCTGATGCGGAATCTTCGACGTTAGTTACGTAGATTTGTGGGGTTCCTCACAGAATCCCGCGGATCAAACTATACTGACCTTAAACAAATAATTGATTTTATTTGTTGTTCAGTTTCCATTTCTCTCTATTTTTGTAAAGCGACTCTATAATAATTTTATTTAAAATATCTGTGTTGGAACTTCAACTTCCACTTCTTCCGAAACCCGCTAACTGAACTGTTAGCTCCAACTGCGACTGTATGTTTACCTTTGTAACAGAGAATATAAGAAATGAACGTATGGAGCAATCGCTCCCGATATTTCCTGCTGTAATTTTAATTGTATTAATTCTCTCTAAGCTTTTCTCTATTTAATCTTAAATTGTAATTTAAATGGCTATTAAGTATTGTTTATTATGAATACAGACTCATTAGTGATTGTGAGTGTGCTTAATTTAGTTGGATTCCAGAAATAAAATTGCTCGGACCGATCGACTTCGAGACTAGCTGCAAAGAAAAGGTAAACTTTTACTTAATTTTGTTAGATATAGGCTTTGTAGCTAGATTTAAAATATTTGCAATTAATAATCTATTTACAGCTAATGTTCTAAATAAGTGATAAGTAAGTAGAAAAATTTATAAGGGATTGAAGAACTATATAGTTTCCCGAATGAAGAAAATCAAATGCTTAGTGATTTATATCATAATTTAAATAATGTCTTAAAGAGAGAATCAATTTTACATACAAAGCATACATTTTAAAAAAATATATACCGGGTATAGCAGCCAGTTTGGAATTTCGTTTAATTTATTTAGATTACAAGAGCTTTCATAAGAAGTTTTTATGTTATTAATAGGAAATTTTATTTTCCAATAAAAGGCATTTTCAAGAAAATAAAATCAAATAAATTATCTTGTTCTCTTTCTGTAAGAGAAATCAATCATACAATTAGATATGCCATGTGTTAGCTGAATACATAAGTGCTTCCTGTTAAAAAATAAGTTATTTGGAAATAAACAATATTGAATAATGCTAGTCTAAATCTGCAAAAGAATTGTAAATATCGATAGAGTAGTTAAGGAGACAGTAGAAAAAACAATATAAAAATATTAATATTAATAAGGTAAAACAAAATGTTTCATAATTACAATAATAAACAAAGTCTTTAACTTCTGGTTTCTGGTCTCTAATAAATGCATAACTCACACACTTATAAATACTTCATATAAAATTGCACTAAATACATAATTATGAAAAATTTAATCAATTTAATTTCTGATATATCATAACTATAAATACAATACAAATTCTTATACTTAAAAGTAACAAAGAAATAGTCCATAAAAGTCCCTTTAGATGCTCTTGATAGCTAACAGAATTTTAAGCATACCTACTTAAATATTATTTTACAACTTTAAAGCTTGCAACGGAGTGGACTCTGATTCCGTTATTTAACGTTTTAAAAAGTTATCCAAAATATTTTCTAATATGACAGTAAAGCGATCGGGTAGATCTCTAAAAATATATGTAAGCCATTTATTACTGGGACAAAAATTACCTTAAGGGAACAATGCATTCTTTTGTGAATGTGCGAGTGTTCCGTGGTCGGCAAATGCAACACCCAGTTGCAGAACTATAGAGACAGATAAGTAAGTAGTCCCATTAGTCTTATGAATCTTCTCGTATCTCGTTACAGGCAAAGCTGCAGGAACACGATATTTCCGAAAGGAGTTTCGCGGCCTCCCTCCCTCGGAAAACAACACTTCAAATAAGAGTAAAGAGGAAAAGAACCAAGTACACAAGGGACTTGCTAAATATTTACTTGTGGCCAGAATGGGAAAGGAAAAGGCAATTTATTATATGGAGAGTTGTGTTGACTGAACACTAGGTATAGAGCTCTTATTTCTAGAAATCCTGACAACTTCGATTTTTATTGCATTTATTAGCTTTGATACGATTTCTCCTCCCTGCTAAATCATGCATACGAGGTTGTATCGCTCGACTCTCTAAACTTAAGAATACAAAAGGTTTAGAAACAAACTCTTTCTACTTTATTGACAGAAAAATAGTTTGTGTTAAATCGAAATAAATGTTTTACTCTGATTAACATAAGGTCAAAAGCTATAATTTAGTTTATTTCTTCAAGGTATCCGACTACGTTCGGAACTGTGATTTTAAAAAAGAGCAAAAATTGATAATTTTCATTATATTTAGTGTCACTTTAGATTAGAATACATGCATAAAATTGTTTTAAGGACATCTTGACAAAAAAAATTATTTAAATATAATATTTTGGCAAAAAATTAACTTAGAATAATCGTATTTTCAAAATGTTCTCCTTTTACAAAAATGCTTCTAAAATAATAATATTTTGTGTGTGTGTGTGTGCTTACATAAAGTAAAGACTTCTCCAGAAAGTATGAACAAGGATTTTTGAATTCACATTATTTTCAGAGTTACCACCAATTGAAATATAATTATCGGCGTTCTTTTCTTAAAATTGCTCCCTTCTATTGTCGTAAAATATGGATAAACCCACTTCTAAGTTATATATCTCAAAAATTCTAGTTGAGCCTCTGTTGCGATGTCTGAGCTATATACAGGCAAAATATTATTCTAATAGAAACATTTTTCACAAAAGGAGAATATTTTGAAAATGGGTCATTCTATGTTCCTTTTTTGTCAAAATATTGTACTTAAACAATTTTTTACTGTAATAATATTCTTAAAACAATTTTATATACATTTTCTAATCTAAGTGACACTAAATATCATAAATATTATCCATTTATACGCTTTTTCAAAATCACAGTTCCGAACGTTGTCGGATATCTTAAGGTATTATCTAGTTTTATTCGACGCGTAACATTTTTTCTGATCTACAACCGACTCTTTATTTAATTAATTTAGCAATTTTTCATATATGGGGAAGAGATTGTTTCTTTTTAACTGTATTTTTAATACATTCATTAATTTTTGTAGTTTTAAAATAGATGAAAGCCTTACGTCTGTATTATATAAAAGCAAAAATTGCTGACAACAGAATGTATTTCATTAATCCGTTACGTTTAAATGATTTATGCGACCTGAACACATACTTCGTGATAATGCCATGTTCTTATCGAAAAGTAGTTACTAGCAGATTTTAACTAATACGTTTAAAGACAGAGAAAGGTAAACTTTTGAAATAAACTTATGGGAAAACATTTTGTTTAGAGAAAATGTTCCTGCATGACAGTATATGCTTCTAAAAAGTTACAGTAGAAATAAGTATTGAAGTAATGGGAATTATGTGTTAATGGGGATTGACAGCTATATAATGAATATTTCTTATGCATTTTTGTACAAAATGATTATAAAATAGGAAATCCTATTTCAAAATTCATTTACTTTAGAAACAATCTATTTTTTCATATTTTTGTTTAAAAAATTGATTTTTTACTATATTTAATTGGAATATTTTAGCTTTAAATTTCCTGATTAATAAAGAATGAATTTAATATCATCTATTTTCCTAATTAATATGATCGATTGATTGTTTAATAACGCCGCAGTTTGAACTCCTGTCAAGTGACGAGAATGATACCCAAGCTGGCCGCTCACTTTCTAAATTTCCACAACTCTCCAATGGGAGAATTTTTAGCCATAACAGATTTGACGTGCATCCAATGTATCCAATGGTATCAGGATAAGAAAACAAAGACTCCATTCTAGAAATGTTGGTTTCGAATTCATGAACACAATGAGTTCATGGCGAGCTCGGATACAGCGACTTTTAAGAATTACTGTAATATTAAGGAAAATGAAACACAATTATTGTAATTGAAATTAATGGTATAATTTAATATTCGTAAAATAATTGATAATAATAAAATAATTGTTTGAGTCCAGAGACTTCTTAAAATGTTGTAGAACTTAAAATATACATTCATAAAATTCATCATTAGGTTCGAATACTATTTCTTAATGTACCAATACAAATATGATATATTTTTGGTCAAATTTTTATCACTAATTTTCTTATAGTATTTAGTTTTAAATAAAAAAAAATACAAGATAATTACTAAACAAAGATCTTTGCAAGATTTATGATATAAGAAGGTTTATTTTATTATTATTATTGTTTTTTCTATTGTTTACTACAACTTTCAAAATGTTTAATTTTTTGAAACGCTCACTAGTGATTTTAATGTTTTGCAATAATTATATTTAGGAGAAACACACAACTCCTCTTCAAATACATAACATATAAATTTAGAATTTAATGTAAATTTCTTCAACTTTTCGTGCCTTAGTAGTTTAAATAAAACTATTTACTGCCACTTTCATTAGGGAAACATTTTTATTTGGCTTATGACACAAAATTTTAAGTCATAAATTATCTTCAACGGGGGAAAATACACTATAGACAAACATAAAGATTTGTTTGTATTCTACTAAAACATTCATATAAATGAAAGTTATCTGCCTATTAATTAAAGATACTATCTGCTCTACAAATGAAATTAATGGAATTTCCCCACAATACACTTGGTTAACAGAATAATTTCAGAAATGTTTCATTAGTTGTTCTTATAAATTTTAAATTACTATTTAATAAATAGATTGAACTAAATTCAGTTTATTGGTTAAATTAAAATTTTAAAATGATACACATTTTTTCAAATAGCCAGTAAACATTGAAATATACTTTAAGAATGTAATACGTTTATTTCTGACATGAGTATGAGAGTTAAATTGTTTGCGATCTTTTAATTATTTGCGCGATTAATATTGGTGAAATATGTACATTTTTAGTACAAGGCTCATTCAATTTATGATTAATGGAAAAATTCAAAATATATGCTGTGAGGGGCTTTACTATATGAATTTTAAAACTTATTAAAATAATATTTTTCTCTATATAAAAGAAATTTTTCGTAATAGTGTAAAAAGATTATTTATATATAAGGTATAGTTAGTAAAAATGTGTCGTAAAAAGTTGAATTTAACTGAAGAGGCGTGCCAAGAACAATCTGCTTAGGGTGTCACCCCTACCTTCCAGCACTTTCTCAAAAAATCTGCCTACGTGCCTACGTTATAGATCGTGATGTTATAGATTTATCCTATAATTTCCAAAAGCATCCATATGATCACCAACATGGTTGCCAAGTCACCAAAAAATGATGCCAATATTACGCCAAGTTTCCATTGAAACGCCATTATAATGTGTAAGGGATGACGTTGCTTGAGAATATTACAGTTTTTATCATAAAATAAACACAACAGAATGTGATATTAACGTATTAAACATTGATATATAACTTTTAAATATATTTTATTTATATTAAATATATTTTATTCCATTAAACTTTATTTACACAAAATATGCTCTACACATAAAAGAAGTTTTAAATAGAACTGCATAATACATGTAAATTACAGTTTTACAATTTGAGAAATGAATATGAACAGTTGTATAATTAGTATAATGAGGGTTGGCCTGCCAATAGGTGGACAGGGAGTATCCCTTCCCCTTAGTAGATATAAAGAAAGTTCTCTCTCATTTTTGTACATATGTTCTAAATTTAAAAAAGGGAATTAAAGTTTATGCTCCAGTTAAATAATGTAGGAAAATTCTTTAATTGAGTTGAAAAACTCTTATGAGATTTTGAAAAACGAAAAATAATGATCTGATGAATTTTAAAGTAACAAATCTCGTGTAAGTCTTACAAAGGTGTTAATTAAATAATGGATATGAAATGAAACTTGCCTTTATGCTAACGATATCTGGTTTGTCGAAATTAAGCCAGATGTTTCAAACAAAGACAAAAGCGGACTTAAAGGATAATTTTACGAAATTTACTCCTTCCTTTTCTCAAGCTCTATTTAAAGATGACAAAGTGATCAATCTTAAGCATTAATTTCATTATAATTGGAGTCTGAATTGGAGATGACTAGTTCCATTTTCAGGCAACATAAATAGTACAATTTCCCCTAAAAAATTGCAAAGAGGTAAGCCTTTGCTTCATTTATTTTCCCTGGAATGCTTCCAGTACTCTAAAAACAGCTATATTATGACATTAACCAAAACCTCTGTACTAAAATTTTATACAAATGTGCAATATTAAAGGGGATACTGAGAAATTGTTATGACATTATTTGCACAGAGTTAAGTCTGGTATTGTAAAACTGAGTGCACATATACAAAGATAATCAAAATACCACTATTTTTGAACTATATATAAACATTATTTCTTGATTTTAAGTAATATAATAATTGCTAAGGGGAATTTTCAAGATTTGGAAGCAATTAAGAAGGCTGTAAAAAGCGAAATTTAGACAAGAGACCGTATGGATTATTAATAACATATACTTCAAGTACTTTCTGAAAATATATGTTTAAAAAGTATTTTCAAGATGTTTATTTCTGTCGGTAAACTATTTTATTTGCAGATATAATTGGAGAATATATTGTAGGAGCCCCAGGGCACCATGACACCCTCCGATCGATTAACGTGTGTATCCCCTCCAATTGCATTAGATCTTTAGAATAACATTGTCCTAAAATCCATTGTATCAGATGAGAATTTCTGGAATATAGTTGACAGAAGCAAATTCCCAATCTTGAAAAAAGCAGCATATAAATTAAAATCGTTGTTTGGTTCCCCATACTTGTGTAAGTAATTAGTTTCGACAATGTATATAATAAAATCAAAGAAAAGATTACGACTTACACATGAATACCTTGACGACTGCTTAAGAACAGGAACATCGACATATATGTATATATTCGTCTAACTGCGAGGCAATAGACGATGAAATGCAATGCCAGAAATTGCACTGAGTTTGAGATTTGTATTTTGTATAAAGAATTTTTATACTTATATATATATAGTAGATTTTGCATCCATTTCTTAATAATTATTTTGCACACGAGTATAAAAGCAACTATTTTCGTACGTTAAGTTTTATTTTTGGAGTTAGATATTTTTTTGTACATTATGTGCATATGCACTATTAACTCTACCAAACAATAAATTCACCTTGAAAAAATAAATATTGCCCATCGTCCAACAGATATTCTGGAATATGCTCTTAAGGATAAAACGACTAAATTCCAATTTTTTTTGAACACAATAACCCATCGTGTAGAGCAAAGGTCACCAAAGTGGTGGTCCTCGAGAAAATTTCGCAGGTCCTCCTAATAATGGGGATATACTCACTAATCATGTTAAGTTAGGTTTTAACTGTTTATCTACCGCATTATGATTTACTGCAGTTTTTTTCATGCAATATATTTTTTTTTTGGATCACTACATTGAAAATTAAGAGATAAACATAAACAAAATACTCAACTTTGGGAAATTTAATCCGTTAGAGCTAATTAATTAATTAAAGATATTCCTCTATAAATTTAATTATATACACTGTTCACTTAAAATAAAGAGTTAAATCGTTTTCTAAGGTCCTCATCAAAATACAAAAAAAAAATCAGACACTTAAAGTTTGAAATTAACTATTTTTTCGGGACAAAAATGATAATCCTTGCAATCCACTGAAAACGCCATCAGATGAAAACGCAATTTCTGCTATGAAACAATTTGCCTTCTCCTCTAAAATACTCATCATAGAACCCGTGCTGCCATATATCTTGGAAGAGTGGATTTAAAAGAATATTCCTGCTAAGCATTGTCAGAGTATTCGTAAAAGTGGTTATTCTATGTTATTTTAAAATGAGTGATACTTATAAGTACCGTCGTTAGATAAAGGGTTAAGATGCATTGATTGTGTTCTTAGTTCACAATTTTTTTTATAAATATATTTAACACTTAAAAATTCTTATTAGTGGTCCGCGGGATTTAAATTATGAGTTTACTGGTCCGTGAGGTCAAAAAGTTTGGCGACCGCTGGTGTAGAGGAAGGCGATGCACTTTAAATGTGTCGGGACTCAATGTCCTTCCGTGGTGTGGGAGTTAGAAAAGTGGGTGTCAGCTCAGGTGTTGTTTTCATCACTTGGTTGAGATTCTAAATTAAGATATTTGTTGCCAATAACCCTCGTGTCACTTTAAAGTTCGAATTATAATATACGTATAACTCTCTCTCTTTTACTCACTCCGTACATAATAATGAAAAAATGTTTGATCGTGTTTTAAATATCTGTAATAGTCAGTTTGTGATGGAGCTTTTTATCGGTATTTCCACTAATTGTCCTCTTGGGATTTTTTTGGGGCCTGAATGGCAATTCTTTCCAACCAACCCAAGAAGAGAGCGTGTTTATGCAAATTAGGAATCATATATATTGGAAGGTTAGCATTCGCGAGGATTGCTAAGTGAAGCTCTGAGAGCTAAGTAAGCTAAGCTAAGTGAAGTGAGATAAAGTCTAGAAGAGGAGTCTTCATTCTGGAAGTTGGCCTTACAGTGCCGGTGTAGATAAGTCATAAGTAGTTTCGAGACCAGCGGAGCATTGTCTAAGCCAGAGCTAGCGAGATTAAAGGATGAATTGACATTTTACGAACCTTAGCTGTTTACCCAGGAAATAGCGGTAAGCTAGTTCATCTAAACTATAAAGATAGGGCGGATACTATTAAGTTAGGAATTAATATACAAATATAGATTCAGTTGTTAATTGCGCTAATTATCAGTAATACGTTTAGCGTCTACTCTCTCTTGATCAATATCCTCCTGGACTAGTATTGTTGTTGTATTATATATAAATTAAGATCAGAATAAACTGATTTTATTATAACTGAGTTTAGTGGTGCATTCTTCATTAGATTAGGTGTAGGTCGCGTGGATAGTGGAGAGAGGGTATCCTCAACGGTAGGGATACCGCAAGTTCATGTCAAAATATATAGTTTTCTTTACATTAAATAGAAAACTTTACGTAATAAAATAAAAGCTACTTGGAAATGTTATTTATGTGTGTGTGATACATTCATTTTTAATTTTATCAAAGTATCATTTTACGGCAAATGTTATTTAATTTAAATTGATTTATATTTATGTCCTAAACAAGGTGTTTCTTAATAATATTTCAAAATAATTATAAATAATTATTATTATATTAAAGCCTCCATCATTTATTATGTTAAAAATTTTTATTTAAGAGCCCTTCTTCCAAAAAATAGGAAAAAAATCGATTAATTTTATTACCCTCAAAATCATGTATAAAACATAGCTTGATCACGTTTGTTATTTGAGTTCTGACGGTGTGCGACATATAATAGAAAATCCAGTTATTAAAATATATATTTCAAAATGTTTAGCAAATAAACATTAAAAATTATTTTTACATAATTCTCAAAAAATATGTATTGAAATATAACCAAATTTTTATCAGAGATTTACACTAAATTAGACACAGGATGAAACCGGTATATATATTTCAAAATTTAGTATACATTCAATTTAGTGCCTCTCACACACATACTACATTCATTACGCATCTAAATTTAATTTCAAATTTTTCTAAGTATATATCTAAATGTATAAAAAAACATTAAAGACTTTTAATACTGATATGTTTTAACCAGCCGATAATTTATTTCGAAAATAAAATTTATTTACCAAAAGTGCGTCTTTTTTTAAAAAATTTCCAGTTACCGTAATTGATACTTGCAAGCAAAATGAAAGACAATCACATATTTATCTTTTCAAATAACACGACATATTACTTACTTCTAAATAAAAGTACGGCTTATTGGTTTATGGAAATGAAAAACACGATTTCGAATCCACATTCTGAAAAAATAAGGATGTAATTCAATAAATTTTTTCATAGCCGAGAGGATTAATTTTCTCAACTATCTTTTCGAGGTTAAGGGAAACCAAAGGGGATAAAAGCGAAACGTAAAGATCTCTACGATATATGATCGTGGTATAAGTTTTCTGACACGTAACTCCGAAGCTATACATCAGAGCAGAGTGAAAAAAAAGATCCAGTCTCTTCGGTGCTTTTAAGTTTTACACGTTTTAAGAATATCTCCAAAGAAACCGTTTGCTTAGACTTTCTCTAAAAATGGCTGGTCATAAAAATCTGGTTCTTCAACTGCATTCTAAGGCAAACTTTTGTAAAAATTTTAAAATGCGGTTGGATGATCAATACAAACTTTTGACAGGAAAAAGAAGGAAATGAAATTTTGGTTTTTCTAGACACGTAACGCATCTTATGTGGAATAAAGAAATTTCAAAGATCCTAAAAGTAATATTTTTTACTTCAGACGGATGATAAAGAAAATGAGGTCCAAATGTGATTTATTTAATTTTTTTGTGGTGAAAAAAGTAAAATATATAATTAAAAAAAAACGTAAACTACGAAAAATTCACATACAATTTAAAATCAGGCATATTTTTTTAAAGAAAAGATGTGATTATATTTTGTAACATCAGTTGACACTTTGTTATTCTTCTATTTACTTCTATTCTTTTTTGCTATTGGAAATCTAGTAGATATTTTTGAACATTTTAATGCAATATTGATTCATTTAAAACATAACGTGTTTAGTCAAATGGTAACTTATAAAATCTGAAAATTTATTTATTTTTAAATTCTTTTTTTCAAAAAAATAGTATTGTAAATTATTATGATAGAAAGCAATTAGCTTTTAAGGACTGTATTAGAATAAATTGTGGAACGTTAATATCGCATTATCATGTCACATTGAGCTCCAGGTGCCTAATTCTGTAACTTGAATTCTTGGGATAAGAAGGACGCGTGGGTTTGCCTTAATGTACAGACTTTCACACAACAGTATTTGTGGAATTTAACTCCATAACTGCTTTACCCGAACGCCCTACGGCTGGCTACAATCACTTTGCCCGTAAGCTGTATGGGCACTGAAAAGTTTTTTTTCTATCAGTGATTTTCACATACTTTTAGTTCTTACAGTAATATTAATATTGCCAGTATTTTTAAGAGATGCTGTTTGTCCCTGGTACTGACATACTTCTCATCTGAGATTTTCTTTGTGGTGAAGGCGAGAAATTTTTATTGAAGGCATGAATTAAGATTCTTAAAAATATTTAATAAAGAACAGGGATTGGCGAGGCATTATATGTTACTTTAAAAGAAAGGAAAATTGAAAGGTAATACAAAAACATCAATATTATCTCGGCCTCCATTGCAATCTAAGGCTTACACCATACTT
>BMAV01026928.1:89945-104264 GCA_019973955.1 Trichonephila inaurata madagascariensis
CTCTGTACAGAGATCTGAGCTGTATACAGGCAAAATATTAATACAATAGAAGCATTTTTTACAAAAGGAGAGCATTTAGAAAAAAGGTTATTCTAAGTTAATTTTTTGTCAAAATATTCTACTTAAATAATTTTTTATTGTAATACTATTCTTAACCCAATTTTATATACATTGTCTAATCTAAGTTATGCTAAATATCATAAATATTATCCATTTGCAAGCTTTTGCAAAATCATGGTTCCGAACGTAGTCGGATACCTTAAAAGATTCACATCTAAAAAGTTAATGAAATTATCCTTCTCTTTGATTCAGAATTAAATAATTGAATTTTTTTTTTGGAAAGTTTAACTCATTTTTTTAAAGGAATGAATGCTGTGTATTCCATACTGAATGAATTTCTAAAGTTAAATTTATTTTATTTTATTTTATTTTATTAAAAAGGAGGCTACAGTTATCATAAGTTATAATCTTTTTGGGTCATTCAATATAAAAGAATCTTCTATATAATCATATGAAGATAGATTGATTTATCGTTAGGTTCCCCTTCGAAGCAACACCAGAGCTGTTTATTCTAAGGAGAAAGTACAAAAGAAATAATGTTTTAGATTTCTAATACTGATTTTGATAAAATTTAATGCATATGAAACTACACATATTATAGTTTCATACACCTTATTCTCAATCTATTTTACGTGATATAATTGGAAAGCTTTCAAAAGGTTTCCGCTCTTTTCCGAAAAATTTAAATTATAATTTTAGTGAACTAATTAAATGGCATAAGATTTTTACATACATATACTGTAATTTAATGTTATCGCCTCGAAAATTATATTTATACATGCAGCAAATAACTCTATAAATTAAAATTTTCATGAATATATTCAAGTAATTTAAGTAATACTATACATCAATCTAAATTTACATGTAAGCATTGCATATTGCACTCCTCTTAAATACATTAGAGGTAAGACTACTCCAAGAATTGGATAATTCATAATATTATATAATATTTATATTAAATAAGACTAGTTATGCATTTCTTAGCAAACTAATGTAATTTCTGGGGTCCAATGTTTTGTTTTATGCTCTTCAGTTTATCAGAAACAGAATACATATTTTATCGGTTAATCAGCATGCAAAAACGACATCAAACTTATGTTTGGGGGTGAAGATACTTGAAAATCAATCAGACAAAATGCTACCTACTAAGCATTAATAATTATTTAGTAATAATTATTCCCTTCAGGGTATTTGGTTGACGCAATCTAAGTTCATGTGATAAATGCAGATTACCCGGTAAGGGGAAATGAATTATTTATGCGTATGAAATTGTTTAGTAGACACTAAATCTGTAAATTCGCTCAGAATATGTACAAATTGCACGCTAAGTGATCACGTAAAGAGATTTGTCAATATTTTGGAACTAATGTAATACTAATGTATTACATTAGTTGCACTGCTGATGTGCAAAAGCGAAAAGTGATTGATGGGTAGAAATATAAGAATCTCTTCTTGAATTGTATAGTAATAATTAATGAAGAAAACACATGTATTATTTAATAGCAAATATGCGGTTTAAATACAGAATACACGTGTCTAATTTTGACGATAACAAAGTATTTTATGAGGTTGCAGTGTAATTCTAATATCTCATAATAGAAGAATAGTAACATTACGATGTCTCCGGAGTGTTAGTTTAGTCTCGAGGGCTGAAAATATAAACAGTTTTCAAAAAGATATAATTCTTTGAAATTAATATTAAAGAATTCGAATCTTTTATCCATTATTTATAAATGAATGAGGTTTCAGAAAAGTACAAAATGTTTCAAATATAATCATAATTATAAGCATATAAATATGAGAAACATTTCTGTAATAAATATTAAGTAATTTTTACATTGTGCAAGCAATTTTCTAAAATAGCAGCGTTTGATGTATGAAACTTTGTATAGGATTATAAAATGTATCATACTCTTTAAACCCTACCTAATTTTAGTGTTATATATCTTTTTTATTTCAAAATATTTGAAAATTTTGAAACTAAAAAAAGTAAAATGTAATTCTTTTATTTTATAAGAATATATAATTTATTATTTTATTTATATAAAAGTAGCTATAGTATAATAAAAATTCATTTTACTTTATAAATCAACTTATTGCTAGTAATTAGAGCTCCTAGCTTAGAAAATACTTTGCGAAATGTAAAAACTTATTTAATATTTCATGCAGAAATGTGTCTTATTTTCCTATGCTTATAATTTTTAAAATTATGATTATATTTTAAACATTTTATCATTTTTGAAGCCTTATTTCTTTATAAATATAATGCGAAAAATATTCAAATTACTTAATTTTAATTTCAAAGAATCATATCTATTTGATAATTGTTTATATTTTCAGCCCTGGAGACAGAGTTAATACCCTTGAGACCCCCATTAACAAGATATTATAAATTTTTAGAGAAGTTATTTAATCAGATGTAAGCCATTTAAATCTGTAAAATATTTTTAATGCATTTAAAGCTTATTTGAATGATATAACTTTACAAATAATAACACTTTTTTACAGTAATCGTAAATAATTGCTTTAATTTTTTTAAATATAAATCCAACTAAACCACTTTATGATACAGACAATACGTTTTGTTGATGTAAAGGCAAAAAAGGTATAACACTTTAAAATTGACAATGATTATCACCGAAGAAAAAATCTCGAATCATTTTGACTAATTCGCTACTACTCTAATACAATAAGGATAATTTTCTTTTTTTTTTTTTTTTTTTTTTAAAAAATAAAAAGGTGTTTAATGGTGTATGATGTCGGGTGATGGGGGAGGTGGGTAAAATATCGATGTCTGTCTTTAAATGAAGATAATGTCCATGGAGCAGGTGTAGTACTGTTTAATGAAATAGCTTTCGTTCAAAACTAACCAGTGAGATACCCAAAGTTTAATTAAAAGAAAATAAAAAACGAAGACTCCTCCACTTTTGATGGAATTACTTTAAGTTCGATATAATTTGGGGGACACCGAGTTTGATTAGTCCTATTCTTTCTCTTTTCTTTCTCGAAGTAAATGCCGGAAAGGAATCGAAGACAATAAAAAACAGTACTTTCGTTATCAGCAGCGTCGTTTTACACTGTTCTTTTCAAGATTAATAACTGTGCTTATTTTCATAATGAAATCCAATAATATAATGAAACAAAAGTAGTCCAATTTATTCTTTGCTCTTCTCTAAACATTAGAAAATGGGATCATTGATTGGGAAAGGGATAATGTAAAATGTCCTTTTCAGAAAACAAAGTGAAATATTTTCCCAGATTCATTTGACACAATCACGTTATTTCATTGTCTATCTGAATAAATCCTCCTAAGTCTTTAAAATGTAGTCTGGTTTGGATAAATATTTTTGTTTCTACACCGTACTGAAGTCTTTTTTTTTCTTTCACAGTTCCAATTGATCTTTTGCTTAAAGAAAATCGAATTATCCGTAAAGTATTTGTTTTTGTTCCTTTCTTTCTTGAAAGCTTGAAATTAGTTTCTAAACACATTTGCGATTTAAACAAGCCGAAGAAAAGATATCGAAGTTTCAAGGAAGAACAAACTACGGATCTGTAATTACTTGAAGGCTTCTTTTTGTTTTGCTGTTTCCGAAAGAAAGGTGCAATATTTTTCAAATCGTGGTAAAAATTGGATTCCAAACTCAAATTGATAACCTCTAAAATTTTTCTTTGCTCTAAAATGCCATGAGTCTTTCGTTCTTGTTATCTTTAGACAGTCATGTTTGCTTAAAACTCATCTTTGTTTAAAGAAGCGTCAACGAAAAGATGGAATTCTTTTTCTCAAGATTCATATTCAACAGTGGCTGTTCGTTGCCAAAAAATGATACTCTCAGAGGAAGCAGAGACGACGATGTTTACTGACACTTTGAAATCCATTAACGGATATTAAGGATACTGTTAAACATTTTAAAGATTAAGGAATTTATAGCTGCTGTTGCAATTGAGTTTTCTTGGAACTTGTGAAGGTTAAATTGTTTCAAAAGTATTCATTCTACCTTTGATATTGTATTAGCTTATCAGAAATCTAAAAGTAGAATTTATTTTAGTTTCTATAGCAATAAATGTGTGCCAAATATATCAAAGTGGATATTTAATAGTATGATTTTGACTATTAGTTTTAATTCAATTTAAAATATATAAAGCACATAAGCGGAAAGTCATAAGGCTTGAGTTTGTAATCTTTGAACTGAATTTTTCTCCAAGATGTCATTTATGATTTTGAGAATCATATCTTTTTTTGCTATTCTTAATATTTGTTAATCTTATATTAAGTAAATTGCACTTTTTTATTCCAACTCCTAACTAAAACCTCTACAAATTTTAATATTGACAAAAAAATTGCACTTTTTTGAAAACAGACTAGGAAAACCATGAATAAAGTGAGTTTTTATTGAAATCAAAATGTATTAATCTCAAACACAAATAACAAATAATTTCAAATTAAAATTTGTAGGACCCATCATTGGTCAAAAATAGCACATTGAATATTAAATTAGGTATTGGTGAGTCTATCTCAGGAAAAAATGCTTGCTTATTTCGTAGATATATAAGAAATATTATAAAAAAACTCTTAATCTCATCTCACTATACATCCTACCAGGAATTTATGGTTGCTTCAAAACTGCAACATTTAGTGATTTCCGAATTTAATGGTCTACCATATCCCTTACATTATCAATTGGCGAAAGATTTGAATTCCTTTCTTGCCAAATGAGAGTATCAACCCCACGGATGCAGTTCTAAGACATAAGAGCAGTTTGGAGACAGGTATTATCTTGTGGAAAATACCTCTGAGAGGCGTCTTGAAGGGTAATGCAAACGGTTGCTAGATGTTACCAACATATCGTCGAGTTGTTACTGTTGTACATAGAACGAACTAGAGCAACCTGATACTGTAAAATATAGCACTCTACATCGTCATAACAGGGGTAATGAATGCATATCTTAGTAGAGGGGAAATGGATGAATGTTTTAAATGAGACCCCTCCATAAATAGATTCGTTGGTCATCTGCTCTAAATCTAAAGCAGAATTCATCGCTGTACACATTGCAATGCCATTCTTCTGGTATCCATGATGATTGACTAGACATAACTCTAGATGTTTTTGGCGATGTTATGCTATCATATTCATACGTCTTAAAGGTCATCGTAACCGTCACCCCTCCACAGCCACCGTGAGATGATGAAACGTATCATGGATGGTATGGAAGAGGCTGTAATATGATGAAAAGCGCATGATGCGGCTTTTAGAGCATTTCGAACTTGTCACACAATCATCTGATCTTGATTTTCATTTCATGCATCTTTGCCTTCCAGATCCTTCATTCAGCCAATGTAGCATCCATTGCAACAAGCCATGGGTGAATAATAAAGTAGTGGCTGTTGCTTGGTGTGGTAATCCTGATTCACTAATTACAACTGTATGACCTTGTTCGAAGTGGATCAGTTGGCTATGAGGTCTTCGGCAACACCATAAGGGTATTATTGTTTGTGTTTTTAGGATGACTTATTAATTATTAAAATCGAATTAGGGCTATTGGCGACGGATTTCATAATTCTGACCTACATTCAAGGGACGAAAACAACACTTAAGTTGGCCCCTCTCTTCAAACTTCTACACTAGGCCAACGTGAAGACCTTTAGCCTCTACAGATTTAATCTGCATCAGTTTGCCTATACGGCGAGTTGTGAGCGCATGAAACGGCAACAACTACAAATAGAAAAAAAGCCGTCTACAATTGTTACTTTGTACAATTGTTACAATTGTGATACAAAATTTTCATAATTTTTTTGTGATGGCTGAATTGCAAAAACAAATTTGGAGCTGGTTGTATCACATGAGATATAAAGTGAAATACCTCATATAATTTCCTCGTTTAGTGAACAAATGGCAGTATCTGTCTATGATAGCGATTTCTAGTAGCGTCTCAGAATCAAAACAAGATGTTTGCACGTCGTTTAAGTAAATATTTTTTTCTTATTTATATACAAGTATTAAACTATTTTTAAAACAAGCTTTTTCTTTGCATATGTACTTTTTACTATTTAACAGAAAAAAAAAAGAAAATTCTTACTGAAACATTAAAGCATAATGACTTATTAAATCTGTTTGTATCACATGTGATACATCCCACTAGCTTCTATAAATTAAAAATAAATTTTTTATTGCACTTTTCTACATCATAGGGATCAAAACAACTATTTAAGTACCTTTTACAAAATATCAAGCTTTTATTTTGGTCTCGGGTCTGAGGAAGTTATACAATGCTAGTTGCGCAATTGAAATACGCGTTTTGATTGAATTTAATAAGAAGTGGTTTTGAAAATTTGATCTTTTGCATATTTGGTATAAATCAATTTCAATGCAAAACTTTGAAATGATTTAATCATTTTAGGAGGGTTTTTTTATGTATCAGTTTGACTTATTCGTTCGCTATTTCAACGGTTTAGTTATGTGTAATTGATTTAATAAAGAATTATATATATATTAAAGTTATGAATATTATATTCGTAGCTATCTTAAATAATTCAATTTATCCGTTTACATTATTGAATTGCATATATCGAACTACCAAGCTTTACTTATTTATCCGTTTTCTCTTTACTTAATTTATAATATTTAATAGTAGATGATATGTAATAGAGTAATATAAGACACAAAAGGGAAAAAAAATAGCGTAATGGAAAATATAAATTTCTTAAAATACTAATTTTTCTTGGTAAAATGGAGACTTCAAAAAGTGAGAATATATTGTTCACAAGTTGTTAAATATCTTACGTCTAATTATATTATCTAGGAATTATTAGAAATACTTAAGAAATCATGAGAAAATTTTGAAATTTAATCTAAACTTGGCTACTGTAATTCTTGTTTGATGTGCGGAAATATATATTATTGAACGCAGATATTGAAAAGCGAATATATTAAGCTTTTTATAATAAAATAAAAATACGACTTATATGGCTCTTAATAACTATCCAATACATTTTAAATATTAAGAAAATAAAATTCTTGCATTAAAAAAAACTAGGTTTACATACAAAATCAATTACTGATGGAATACATTTATTTGTTTCTGTACAAGTGCCGAGTTAAAAATTAATCTCATTTCGCGCAATTACTTCCATATAGTTTTATATATTTTTTATCAAATTTTTAAATTGTTATCAAAAGGAACTGGATTCAGCAGAATATCCATTTTTTAAATTTTAAGAAAATTTAATGGAACGTAAATTACTTGATATTTTTCCGTTGTTGGAATAAATTTAAGGTATTCGACTACGTTTGGAACCGTGATTTTAAAAAAGCACACAAATGGATACTTTTCATGATATTTAGTGTCACTTAGATTAGAATACATGTATAAAATTGTTTTAAGGACATTTTTACAACAAAAATTATTTAAATACAATATTTCGGCAAAAAATTAACTTAGAATAACCTTTTTTCAAAATGTTCTCCTTTTGTGAAAAATGCTTCTATTATAATAATATTTTGCCTGTATATAGCTCAAACCTCTGTACAGAGGCTCAACAATGTAGTTTGAAAAATTCACATTATTTTCAGAGTTACAACCAATTGAAATAATTATCGGTGTTTTTTTCTTAAAATTTCTCCCCTCTGTTGTTGTAAAACATGAATAAACCTACTTCTAAGTTATATATTTCAAAAATTCTAGTTGAGCCTCTGTACAAAGGTTTGAGCTATATACAGGCAAAATATAATTGTAATAGAAGAATATTTCACAAAAGGAGAATATTTTGAAAATGGGTCATTTTATGTTCATTTTTTGTCAAAGTATTGTACTTAAATAGTTTTTTATTGTAATACTATTCTTAAAACAATTTTATATACGTTTTCTAATCTAAGTTACACTAAATATCAGAAATATTATCCATTTATACGCTTTTGCAAAATCACAATTCCGAACGTAGTCGGATACCTTAACTGATAATCATAATCATCATCTCATAATCTTTGTTTAATCGAATTATTTAAAATATCTTTATTTTTTCTAAAATCTGAAACTTTTATCAGTAGTGTTGTGCTTAAATGAGCCATGTTTTTTCACAAAATTTTGTGCTACATCTTTTTATACAATGTTATTACTGAAAAAGAATTTTATAATCCATTGAGGCTTTCGAGAATTTTCAAGCTAGAAAGAATTTTCTTCCTTTTAAATTCATTAGTGTATAGTATATTAATTATGAATTCAAATTAGAATCTTGTTTTGCCAGTACAAAAAAGGCTTTCATGGCTTTATGCATAATTATAGTAAATCTCTCAATTGTTTTATTTACATTATATAAATATATACTCAGTATTTTCGACACAGAATTTAGAAAGCACATATGAATATTTCGTAAGTTTTTAACTGCCATTTTTTCTTCAAAATATTTCAATTTTTGTGATAATAGCATTTTATTATAAATTTCTTTATTAATAATGTAATGAACTAGCTAAAAATTATGATTAATTATATCAAAATTAATTTATACTTTTTCCATGATTTTTTTCAATTTTTTAAAATTATTAATTGTTTTTTCTTAAAGGATAAAACTCTGACACATTTTCATGGAATAACTGATTTATTCATTATTAGTTTTTGAAGAAAGGGAACATTCTGTCACATTGCTTTGATTTTCCTGTTTCATTCTTAAGTGCTGATTGAAGTCCGGAATAAATTTGCAAGGAAGGTGCAGACAATGAATTGAATGCACTTAACTATTTACACGCAAAAGCCTTCTGTGTTCTTCGCTTCACTTAGCTCTCTCTCTTTGTAGTTGTCACAATAGGATCAATGAATACACGTCAACAGTCAGTCTGTAAATGTGAAACTTGTTTGAGATTTTGACGAGAAAGTTAATCACAATTGGTACATTCTGCCTCAATTAATGCTTGTGGAGATTTTGTGATGCTTTTAAGGGAGTTGTTGGCTCTCAAGGAAACTTTCTAGTTACTGAACTCTGTGTTTGAGGTAGTTATTGTCAAATGTATATCCGTGATAATGCACTTGTGTGTGTGTGTGAAATGCTTTTAAGATAACATTTTAGTCAAAGACAAGAGATAACTTGGAGACAAAAATAAATTTTAAAACTTTCTGATTTAAGGTATTTAACAACTATGGCTATCCAGCTTTTTTTCCCATTACGCCTTAAGGTATCCGACTACGTTCGGAAACGTGATTTTGCAAAAGCGCATAAATGGATAATTTTCATGATATTTAGTGTCACTTAGATTAGATTACATGTATAAAATTATTTTAAGGACATTTGGAGAAAAAAAATTATTTAAATAAAATATTTTGGCAAAAAATTAACTTAGAATAATGTTTTTTCAAAATGTTCTCCTTTTGTGAAAAATGCTTCTATTATAATAATATTTTGTCAGTATATAGCTCAGATCTCTGTACAGAGGCTCAACTAGAATTTTTGAAATATATGACTTAGAAGTGAGTTTATCTATATTTTAGGACAACAGAGGGGAGCAGTTTTAAGAAAAAGCCGATAATTATTTCAATGGGTGGTAACTCTGAAAACAATCTGAATTTTTCAAAAATTCTAGTTGAGCCTTTGTAGAGAGGTCTGAGCTATATACAGGCTAAATATTATTATAATAGAAGCATTTTTCACAAAAGGAGATCATTTTGAAAAAAGATTATTCTAAGTTATTTTTTTGCCAAAATATTGTATTTATATAATTTTTTTTGTCACAATGTTCCTTAAAACAATTTTATACATGTATTTTAATCTAAGTGACACTAAATATCGTGAAAATTATCCATTTATGCACTTTTGCAAAATCACGGTTCCGAACGTAGTCGGATACCTTAAAATAGTTATATCGTTCTTCAAAATTAATTTTTCAAAAAAAAAAAAAAAAAGTTAAATTAATTGGGAATTTATTATAGTAAAAATAGAAAAAAAAGCTAATTGAGGAAAATAATTTTAAATGTTATACAATTTTAAAAAGTAGTCTTTGAGACCTCCAGTAGTAATTACGTAAACTTTTAAGACAAAAGGGCACATTACAACTTTTTCTAGATGAAAATGAGGCAATGATAAAAAAGTTAGTTCTTTAATGAGTCTGATTCTTAAGAACAGTACTTCAATAAAACTTTTTTGCACGAATGTGCTATCTGATTAGGAAATAATTTGTCAGATTGTTCTTTTTTTTATTGCGTCACCAAGAAACAACTGGCAAGATTAAAATAGGTTGCGTGACCTATTTTAATTTTGACTAAATGGCAGAAATTTGGCTGGCTATTTTTGAATCCCGTTTTCAACGAATTGGTCCTTCTTCGAACTGTCTTTCAATATTTTTGTATCTGTTCCAAGAAAATAAAAAAATAAAAATAAAAAAATAAAAAAAAAAAAAATCGGAAGATCAAAACAAATCTGTGTTTTTGGATTCTAAGAGAAAAAATAACGTATAATAAAAAGATATGAGAGATATCGGAGGTAGATTTTGTCTCAGCTTTTGAAAACACAAAAGAATTTCAAACTCTTTATTCAGACTGTATTTGAAGAGGAGAGAAAATAATCTATTTTGAGATTTTTTTGGTTGGTTATATTTATATAGCGCTGAGGTTGAATTATCACGTCCATGCTGTTGATATCATTCGGCAGAGCTTAGTCTCCAAGGAAACCAGGAAACTCACATGAAAAGAAGAAATGCTTTCTTCATACAAAGTGAAAGTTACAGTAACAATAGAACTATATATCGAAGAAATTTGGCTGATTATGAGAACTGGTATAAAACTATTTCTTTCTTTGTGTAGCATTTAACAACGAGGTAAAGTGTATTTGTATTCAAGTCGAACTTTCTGGGAATAATATCAATAATCAAATTGAGACATATTTTTAAACTTTTTTGTTTTTTTTATTTTGTAATTTTTTGCTATTTTGTACAGAAATAACTTGTGTAAACAGTTAGGGTATCCGAACACTTTGAAATGGCCGAATTCTGCCAAAAAAACATATTTTTTGTTTTTTTTATTTTATTGAATAGAGCTATCTTTTGGCTTTCCAAAACATACTTTGTTTTATTTCCAGGTCACCTAGAGGTCAAGTTATAGTCAATTTTAAAAAATTAAAAAAACCAGAAGTGAGTCTTTAATCTACCGGAAGTAGGCATTTAAATGGCTTAAAATCTGTCAAAAATGAGTTTTAGGAGCAGTTTTTTGGAAATACAGTTTTAAAATTCTTTTAAGGAAATAATGCAAATAATTTCTTGTCTTTAAATTTAGTGGCAACACTACATTTATTTCAATAGTTTGGCAGTAAGAGATTGTGTTTACAAAATTTGCTATCGTTTTCCACTAGCTTTTAGCTCGAGTGTTTTGATTGATTTTGCTAACATTGTCATTCTTTTTTGCGAAATTTTAATTTTATTATTTAAATTTAGTATTCTCTTAAGTTATGAGTAATCGCAAGAACAGAAATTCTACTAGTAAATATATGTTTAAATTCAATAGATACACTAGTAAGAACAAAAAAAATGAGATCAATAAAAATGTCAAAACTGCACCTACTGCAAGTGAAACGAAACTTCAAAATGATTCAAAAATGTTAAGTACTGTTGAAAATAAAGAGATAAGAGCGTAATTTTTAATTAAAATTTTTTAATTAATGTGATTTTCTTATTATGCTGCCCCGAATGCTTCGTAAATAAGATACAACTTTTTCAAGAATCTGTGTTTGGCTTAGCAGCTAATATGATACGAAAATGTAAAAACTATAAATTTTTCAGCTCCTTTTGTACATCCATGAAAGTTAACAAAATGCACAATATTAATCTTTCCTTTGTTTTTGGCTTAAGAACCATTGGAAAGGGACACTTTGCTGCAAGGAAACTGTGTTCAGCTATCCATGTGAACTTTTCTCCTAAGACAGCTCTCAGGTATCTTGAGAAAAAATTAGAGCATGTTTCTAATAACGTTGCATGTAAACTTATGAATGAGGCTGCAGCTGAGGTTCATAAAAAGAATAATTTTGATGAAGTTGTTCAATGCGGTGTGTCAGTCGATGGAACTTGGCAACGTAGAAGACACTTGTCTTTAACTGGATGTGTTAGTGTCATTTCCATAGATACTGGTAAGTTTTTAGACATTGAAGTCTTGTCGAAAATGTGTAGATTACGTTCGAAGAAAACTGAAGACAGTATTTCACATGAGTGTGAAAAACATGTTGGGTCATCTGGTGCGATGGAACCTGTCGGAGTGTATAGAATATTCAAAAGATCTGCTCAGATGAGAAAATTGCAATATGTACAATTTTATGGAGATAGGGATTCAAAAAGTTTTGATGCGGTTAAAAATGTTTATGGTAAAAACAGAGTTAAAAAATTTGAATGCTTTGGCCATATTCCGAAGCGTGTTGGCTCAAAGCTTTGAAAGTAGAAGCTGAAGCAAAAGGTCTGAGAGGTTGTGAGAAATTAACTGATAGTTTCATCGATAAACTGCAAAACTATTATGGTATTGCTATCAGATATAATGTCAATAACATAGAAAAAATGCAGTAATTGAGGCATTTTTTTCATTGCTGTTCCAACAAAAACCAACCAATGCATTGCCAGTATCCAGTTGGACCCGACAGCTGGTGCAAATTTCAACGAGCTACATTTCACGGAAAGATGCATATTGATACTGGCAAGGAATAATTAAGTTAATTACTTTCCACAAGAAATAATTAAAATTATTAAGCCTCATTATATGAAGCTATGCGACAAGCATTTACTGAATAAATGCTTACATGGGAAAACACAGAATGTAAATGAAAGTTTTAATGGCATTCTGTGGAAATTATCCCGAAAGATATTTTTTGGAGTTACAAACTCTGAGATTAGGAGCTGACATGGCTGTCATACAATTTAACAAAGGTTTTTGAAGATTGTTAGATGTGTTGAACCAAGCTCAAGAGTACAAGCTGGTGCCAATACTGTAAGAGGTTTTGATCAACTCGATGAAGAGCGCGCGTGTTAATGAATCAAAGCGTCATTCATTATCTGAAGTAAAAACTTCCAGAAAAATAATTGGTCTCGAAAGAAAAGAAAATTAGCCAAAGATGAGATATAAGAGGACATAACTTAGAAATCTGGAAATTTTAGCTTTTTATATGTATAATTTATATTAACACAACAAGAGTTTAAGCTTTAAATCCTTTTTTCTCCAAATTGTTTTTTATGCATAATGTATTCACGGTGAGTCAGATAACTCAAAATATTATGAATATATTTCTATAAAACTTTTTGAACCTGATATTTGTATTGTTTTCTAGAGAATGTACTAAAATATTTCTTATTGCATGAATAATTTTTGATTTATGGCCAGTTATTTAAATAACGGTCTCATAAAAATATCACATTTCCTATAATATTTACTCGATCAACTCTAAAATTTTTAAATTTTAATAAAACATTAAAATTTTAGAACATACTCTAGATAAATGCATCTAATTTGTTTTAGTAATACTTTTACTGATATAAGTTAATTACTTTTTTCTCTAATTCCTTTGAAGTTTCCCAAAAATATTGCTAAAGTTTTACTTATAATTGTGATTTTTGTAAAATTCAAATATTTTTAAAAATATATATTGTTAGTTAAATGTTAGTATCTATTGTTATTCATCCCTAAAAGAGCATTTATAATGTTTTAATATGCTATTTTTAAAAGTACTCCAAACGTGTTCTGATACCTTAATTAAAAATGGCATTAAGAAGAATAAACAAAAAAAAATTAAGGTTACTTGACTAAATGTTTTGCCTGTAATTTTTTTTTAACTAAAAGTATTTTAGCTGTAAATTGGTGGTACAATATACCTTAAGAGGTTTGGTTGTATTGCAGAAAGCTATTTGTTAATGCTATATTTACATATACCAGGCTTCTCAAACTGTGGGGCGTGCCCCCCTTGGGGGGCGTGACAATTCTTCGACGGGGGCGCGAGCTAATTGAAAAGTCGAAATCAAAAGATTATTTTAAAAAATTATTCATTTATTGAAAGTAAACAAAAGAAATACATTCTGACATAACAAAAAATAAAATACACATTTATACCGATATATTACACCTATAAATGTATCAGGGCTACACAATGTATTTTATAATTAATTTTACGATACTAAGTTAAGAATAAGTTTAATAATTATCACTGACCCCATGAGATTGTCATATAAAAAATTATATACAAAAATTAACACTTATCTTGATAATTTGTACTGTTTATAATAAATCCTTATATAAATGCTGACTAAAAGTTAC
>BMAV01026928.1:120558-155875 GCA_019973955.1 Trichonephila inaurata madagascariensis
TTTTTTTTTTTTTTTTTTTTCTTTTTTAGCACGGTCGTTATCAACAGCCATTTCATGCATGAATTAGGGACGAAAATCACAAATTATAAAATTCTTTCACTATTTTCTTGTAAGCGTTGCTGCTAAAACTTTGTAATACGTGGACTAAAAGACTTGATGTAGTGTCTCAATACGTGTTTGCACTTAGCCCTTTTTCGCAGTCTTATTTTGAAAAGAGAGTTTTGTTATTTTAATACATTCATCTTAATTTAAATATGAATTAAAATGAATGTCATGGATATAGATAAATTATTCATTCTTGATTAATTATTTTTATATTTTCTGGTTTATTTACTGATTTCCCAGCCTAAAGTTAATTGAATAAATTTAATTTGTCTTGCATATATATTTCTATTCTAATCAATTTTTACTTTCATCAGTTTCATTAGAAATCTTTCGTGCAGCGTAGGGAATTAAGTTCAGTTTCGTTGATTATCTTTCTTTCAGCGTATTCTGAATTTTAATAAGGATCGTAAATTATATATATATTCTCTAACAATCCCTGATAATTCGATTCTTAACTTGCATCTTTAGTTACGTGAGAATATACATATATGTGTTGTCTCTTTCAAGTGATGGGTTCATTTCACTTTTTATTTTTCTTAATATTTCTTGTTTATTTAAATATTTACCACCTTTCTCGTTTAATTTTTCACACAAATCTTCTTGGTATGTTATTAAAATAGCTTTTCGGTATTCATTAAATATAATTCAGATTGGTTTAAGAACTTGATATTGATTGAATTTTCACTTTTCCTCGTGCGTAATTACTATGCTTTAATACGAGTTTTAAATTCTTGAAAACTTTTTCTATGCTTTGTGCAATTTAAGATTAATTGGAATAAAGCGAAATTATCACTCACTCTCTCTCGATGAAATATTTGTCTTGAAATAAAAAGTGTGGAGCTTTATTCCGTGGATGAAATATAGTTTAAGTTTTTTTAAATTGAATTTTAAAGACTTTTCTCTCTGCTCTTCTGTTTATTTCTTTTTTGATTAATTAACACATTTATGCTATACAAATATTATAAAGAGTTGATTAAGCTAAAAATAAAAAATGCCTTTTATTTAAAGTTCAAAGGTTGTTGTAGTACATTAGAACTTCTCCAATTTATAACACCGGTTTATTTTAAATGATTTTTTATCTTTTTTTTTATTTTAAAACATTTATACGGATATTAAAAGTTATGCAAAATTTGGTTAATTAATTTAACTTCTCACAATACATATATAAGTTAATTTTTTACATAATATTTTCAAATAAGTGTAATTTGTTCCATAAAATAACAACTAGAGTTTTTTTAAATTATATTTTATATATTTATAATAAAACAAATTATATATATAGGCTGCTACTTTTATAAATAATTTAGACAATACGTAAAAAAAAATATGTTGGAACGTTTACTGAAAATATATTGATATTTTCAAATCTGGTATCAGGGAAACTTATACGCATAATGAGAAGAGTACAAATAAACACATATGTGTATGTTCTTCTAAGATACATGTGATATAATTTTGAAAATAAGCCCTCTTGAAATAGAAATAATTTTCAAACACAAATTTAAATTAGTTTTCAGAATCTTTTGCGGTAGAAATGACTGTTAATTTAGAAAATATTCTGCATTTATTTGAATTGTAATTTGATCATTTTACAAAGAGTCGCATAGTTCATTAACATTGCTTTACACAAATACGTGCAAAAACAAATTTTTTGAACAGTAAAAATTTTTGAAGGAGAAATCAACTGTTTAAATTTAGCAAAATGCTTTTCTTTAATGTCATATTAAATAAATAAAATTAAAAAAGCTTGAAATTAACTTATAAGACATTGTTAAATAATTATAAAATTCCCATCTGGTGCATTAAGTGAAAATAAATCTAAAAAAAGTAGTGAAAAACAAACACAAATTGTTACGTAGATCGGAGATCGAGGATTTTATGTAAATCAGTCGCAAGGAGCAAGACAGTTCCTCAGGAGCGATGAAAATTTATCGTCGAAAATTAATAAATTTGAAAGAGAAGATAAATTACTCAAATTCACTAAGTAAATCTCAGAAAACTCATACCTTCTACTCTGCTCAGAAACAACTTTCAGTGTCTAAAACACAAATATGTTAAAGATTATTCACAAGCTCTCACTCGTCCTTCACAACAGCCGTAGTAATAACCAATCGCTGGTCGACGCTTTACGGTCACTTCGATCAATATTACTCTTCATCGGTCAAAACAAGACTAACTCAGTTTCGGTGAGCTACTTTCCATTTATAGACCTCACGGAGTTTTCGAGAAAAATCCGCTTTCGTCATTTACTCTACCCTAAACATTAAAATTTAAGAAGTTTAAGTAGTCAGTATAACTTTTGTAACGACGTAGTGAATCAGTTAGTTGAGACATTGATCCACTTACTTCTACGCAGATATTTAGGAAACCATCGGAATAAATCCCTGCTAACATCATTAAAGGGCACTTCTGCTGGAAATATAGGAATCAGGCAACCTGATAATTTTTGAGGAATGAATTTTCTTCCTCGTGATATTCTTTGCGATATATCACATCTCAGCGTAACCGTCCATTTAGGTCAGGCTTATAAAATCTCTTCCAGCAAATCAAAAAGAATCATCTGCAGGTGTATCATGGAAAAGTCAAAGAACATCTACTTGAAAATTCTTGGGATTAACTGGAAGCCATATCTTTTTCAATGTATCAATATTTTTTTTGCGCAGAATCCTATTGGCTACCTCAATCGATTGATTACTTATTAATGTCGTACTTTGAAATTTCACAAGGGCTGTATTGACTGTTTCAGACAAAGTCGAACCTGTAAAGCAGTTGCGCTCTCTAATGACCGTATTGTTCCAGATATTTTGGTATGTTTACCACCCTAATTCAATGCCTATGTTGAAAGAATTGATGTCCTCTGATATGATATATTCATCAATTGGGTTTAAGTAAATATTTTCGGCATCTTAAAGTTTCTTTCCGCTCTTATATAAAAATGAGATCTTGTTTTCTTGAAACCTTAGGACCAATCTTTTCAATCTTTCTGGATTTCTTGGATCAGTTGACCAACAAGTGAAATAAAGATCAGTTACAGCTATTGAAAAGCTGTAAGTGGTCATTATTTTCTATTTTTGTTGTATTATTTTATTTTTATTCTATTATTATCTATTATCTATCTTGATTATTATTTTATTATTCTATTTGTATACAAAATTCTACTCAATTTGCTAAATTGAGTAGGATGGAACTTCATAATAGTTCATACAGCAGCCAAGTATTCTCTTTCAGTGGTTGAATACTTTTTCTAGATATTTAACAGATTTTGGAATCTTAGACTGGGAACCTTTCTCTTTCGTTCTGTCTTTAAACAACACTGTAATGATACTGTGTCAAGTAGCATTGGTATGTAGTTTGGTGAGAGTCTTCTCTTTGAACAGACTAAGTACACAAAAATAATTGCTGATTTCAGATCATTGAAAGCCTTTCTTGTGGTTATGTTATAATATGGGGCTATATTACCATATCGTATACAGTTGTATATGTTATGGGGTATTTATATCCTACCCTCCACTTTCTTGCTTATCGTAGACAGATACGAGGATCAATATCCCGCGTCTATATCAAAAACGTTCGTAGGAAATAGTATAAATTTGAAAAATACTCCTTCCCAAGTTGGAAATAGCCTTATTAAATGCATATATATAAACAGGTTGGCGTTCCCTCTAATCTTGTCTGTCATTTAATTTGAAGTTGAAAGATTACCTGGTAACTTTTTACCCCTTATCAATGAGATCTTTGATGAAGAATGGAAAAAGCCGTTCTAAAATTTTATGTAAAATAGACTGATAATTGATTAACGTCACACTACGAAGAAAAACGAGAGCTATTGGTGAAGGACTACGTAATTTTGATTCAATTTCAAATGGTTAACATGACACCTGAGCTTTCAGCCCAATGTATAAAAAAGAAGCTTGGTAGGAAGATTGAACGGTTGAAAGTTACTTGGAAGGAAACGGGGCAAAACTGAAAGAGAAAAATGTTATGTTGGAAAGATCAATTTCTTTGTAGCTTCAATCTGTCTTAGATTGTGGGCCATAGTACCCTTGTGGCCGCGGTCATGAACTTGAGGTCAGCGTTATTTCTGAAAATTGTGAGTTCGTGTCCTAGAGCTTCTGAAGATCCAATGTATTAAGGGGCTGATGAATGATAAATTTGTCGTGATTCAAAAGTTCTCACGTTTTCTTGGGGTGAACATTTGGATATTGGGATGCCTTAGCTCAGGTGTTAACCTCGTCACTTGAACAAGGTCTACAGCCAATAGAATTGCACAATGCTTCGTAATGAGACATTAACAAGCAATTAATGAAATTTCTCAAAACTTAAGGTGAGTCTTTTGTATATAGCTTATAAGAATGCTCTAGAAATATTTAAATTAAATATATTTACTTAATAGGATTTATTCACAATTGAAAAACAAACACAAAGCTTAGTAAAAATTCCAAATCCGCATCTGGAATAAAATCGACAACCTACCGGTTAGTAGCATTCATCATACAGCTATGCATTCACTTATGTATGGTATTTTAAATTAAGGTATCCGACTACGTTCGGAACAGTGATTTTGCAAAAGCGTATAAATGGATAATATTTATGATATTTAGTGTAACTTAGATTAGAAAATGATATAAAATTGTTTTAAGAATAGTATTACAATAAAAAAATAATAAATACAGTATTTTGACAAAAAATTAACATAGAATGACCCATTTTCAAAATATTCTCCTTTTGTGAAAAATGCTTCTATTATAATAATATTTTGCCTGTATATAGCTCAGACCTCTTTACAGAGGCTCAACTAGAATGTTTGAAATATATAACTTAAAAGTGGGTTTATCCATGTTTTACGACAACAGAGGGGAGAAATGTTAAGAAAAAAATGCCGATAATTATTTCAATCGGTTGTAACTCTGAAAATAATTTAAATTTTTCAAAAAAATAGTTCAGACTCTCTGGAGATGTCTTTACTTTATATAAGCACATACACACACACACACACAAATTATTATTATTTTTTAGAAGCATTTTTTATAAAAGGAGAACATTTTGAAAAAAGGTTATTCTAAATTAATTTTTTGCCAAAATATTGTATTTAAATAATTTTTTTTTGTCAAAATGTGTCCTTAAAACAATTTTATACATGTATTCTAATCTAAGTGACTTAAAATATCATGAAAATTATCCATTTATACGGATTTTTAAAATCATGGTTCTGAACGTAGTCGGATACCTTATTTAATATTTAGTCTTTCTTATAAAATTTAATGCGACTTCACATAGTTTTACCAGTTGATGAGAAAATATTTTGTTAAAAATATTTCGAGTTTTTAACTTAATGAAGATAATAAAAATTATAGTTGTAGTCGCGTTAATATCGTAATTAAACGAATTTCTATATTTATTAATTATAGTTCTTTCTTGTTGAGGATTGTGTGAATAGAAATTTTAATTTCCTTTAAAAGAGCAAATACAACAATTATTTATATCACTGTTTGACAATATTAACAGATTTTATACAATCATGAGGGAGAGAACGAAATCAAAGAAAATGCATGGTTCTCTCATTTTCTCTTGTTATTTTTATTAAAAATAAACCCAATGCTAATTACACAACTTTCAATAGCGGCTGACTCATCACATTTGCTATCAGTGTCCAAAAGTATAATTTGTGCGCATTTGGAAGTTTGTTGAAGAAAACACCAAAACGGTTGGAATTAATCAAATTGAAGCTGTGAAAAGTGTGGCATTAATTATTCTCTAATTACCCCAAATTAACACGAGTGTTGTGATGCGCTTACGAGTTTCCTCGCTTTTGTGGTCGTCAAATTATTTTCTACCTTAATTAAATTAATGCTTCTTAAAAATGTTAATCGAAGAGATTGCAGAAATATCAGTGGTATTGCTCTTTCCTTTTCATTATTTCATTAAAGACTGATATATTTTGGAAGTTCCCTGTTTGAATGATCTGAAAGAGAATGAGGAATTTCATCTTTATTGTCACTTCTTACACATCAGAGTGTCAACATAGCTCTGGTTTTAGGGAAATAGAGAAATGGAAATTAATTTAAATGTTAGAAATATTTCTGTTTCTCTCAGTTTATCAAAGAATTTCTTAATTCTTTCACTGCTTTGTAGTTGTTGAAATCAGATGCCTTTTAAAGATTCTTGCCCTTCACATAAAGCTAATTTTTAAGGAAATCAAGTAATGGAATGAAAATGGAATTTTGCTCATGTTCACTCAAATTAAAAGGATTTTACAGTAAGGAAATCTACAAAACATCTGCTTGATGCTTTTTGTATTTTATTGTTGAATTTTAAAAATTTCAACTGATTTTATAGCTAAGCTTTTTGAATTTTATTTGTGAAAAATTAAAAATAATTTTGTCGGGACTGTTTGGTCACTTGTGGTGCACGGAAGCAAGTAAATTTCAGTGAAATAAACACCTTATTTTACTTATTAATTTACTATCAAAAGATTGTTTAAGGGAAGAGTGAGGTCCACTTAATATTACTAGCCTAAATATTAATAATAATTATTTAAGTACTTAACTGTTATTATTAATTCTGCAGCACTGACAATCTTTCACCGTAGAGAGCTCGGCTTTCCTTACTGAAACTTCGATGACTTCAATTACAACTTTATCTTCAGTGTCAGCCTGACGACCATCGACTACATCTATCACCCTTCGCTTCACTTTAAATAGCAATTCACATTTGCATAATCACGGTTCCTCCACGGAAAGCGATTTTACAATCTTATATTAGTAAAAAAGAAATGTCCTAGAGCAGTGTTCCCCCAACTTTTGACATATGTGTACCCTTTCCATAATTTTCTTAACGCTGAGTACCCCTTATAAAAAATTGATGTATTTTAATAACAATCAAAATATGTTTATATTTTTTGTGTGACATGCACAAAATAATAAGAAAAAAGAAATAAAACTATTTACAATGAAATATAAATACAAATTATAGCATAAATAACATTTATTTGGACTAATGAAAAGGATTAAATTGTTCATCCTGAGATGAGAGATCATCATAATTTGGTTCCTTGGTTAATTTTAATCTGAAATGCTGTTCCACGTGACTCATGAAAATGTAGAATTAGGCGCAGCTAAGCGCGATGCTCCCAAACTACAGTGCAACGTGTACCCCCAGTTCAAACTCTGTCTGTATCCCTGGGGGTATGCGTTCCACACTTTGGAAAACACTGCCCTATAGAATAAATGAAAACTACGGATAGGACCCATTACACCTTTACAAAAAACCAAAGCGAGTTTTGGCTCTGTAAATTACTAAATAAATCAATGAATTTTTAAAATTTACTTCATGTATGAGCAATTTTCTGGGTTGTGTAGTAACTGACTGTCGAATCAACTGTGACTGTATAGCTTGAGCCGAAAATAATTGTTCTCTGCCCCAGAGTTCTAAGATATAATCCAAAGAGATCAAATGTTTTGTCAACACCTTTTCTCGGCATTTCATTTCAAACATGTCTTTATTATCAAGTCATATTACGAACAATTTATATCATAGAAGTGAAACACATTCTATGTAAAAAAGGAAATATGAAGGAAAATATGTGTGTGTGATAAGCTTCCAATTTTTTTAGATTTCATGTGTTACAAAAAATATTCGCCACTTATTAAGATCCTATTAGTGAATAAGAAAACTTTTAACTTACATAGATTGCATTTTTAATACATATACTCCAACAATTATCTGTCTTCTTGTGTGTTTTTTACGCATAAGAAAACTGTGAGATCTTATGAAGCAAATCTTAGAATTATTAATACCTAATGGAACACAAAGTAAGCTACATCGTATTCTATTGGAAACGACTTAAAATAGTTTTGTGTCCGACAAAGCTTGTAATTTACAACAGATTTAGAATGAAAAAAAAAATAGTATGCCAATTAAAATTAAAATCGTTCCTCATCAAATTTACTCCGAAGAAGAAGCTAATATTTTCTAAAATATTTGTGTATTCCAAAGTTTAGTATCGTATTTATTCGAATCTAAGCCGCATCCCCCAATTCTCAAATCGTTTTTGTGAAAAAATTATAAATAGTAAGGATATATTTATTTCAGAAATTAACAAAAAAAAGGAGAATTAACAAGAAGTGAATAATAAGTTTATTTTACCAGTTTTGTAACCTTTTAAACTCATACATGAACTTCTAATTGCTCTAACAGTCAGTATCATGTTCAATCCAATGAATTTTTTTGCCTTCGATTCTAAGCCGTAACCGATTTTCAATAGCTTTCCTTCCTTCCTCAGTGGCTTGACAGCCCAGGGTGGGTCTTGGCCTTTTCAAGGAGCATTTTCCAGGCCAGCCTTCTTCCTGCTAGTGTTCTCCAATTCTTTGTTCTTAAAACTAGGAGATCTTTTTCTAGGCCATCAATCTATCTAATATTTGGCCTGTCCTTTCTTCGTGTGCCAATTGGTTGAGCTTTGAAGTCTTTTTTAGGGGTGTTTTCTTCGTTCATTCTGACAACGTGACCTTCCCCTTTAATTGGTTATATTTTGATGAAGTTAACAATGTTAGATTCTTTAAATGATTGATAGAGCTCTAAATTTGATCTTCTTTGTCACATTCCATTTTCCTGAACTCCTTCAAAAATAAATCTAAAAATCTTCCTTTCGTAGATACTTATCATGTTCTCACCTGTTCGAGACAAGGGCCAAGTTTTACATGCATAAGTTTTAATACTGATCTTAAAAGACTTTTATACAATAGAACACTTGTTTTTCTTTTGATTAAATGTGATTTCCTATATTTTCGTATTCCATTAAGATATCCATTAGCCATAGTAATTCTCTTTTGGATTTTAGCAGTACAATCGTTTCTATTGTTAATTTTCAAACCTAAATATATATATATAAGTGAAACTGTCAACAACTTCAAAATTATACTCTTCAATTTTAAAGTGGAAATTGTTAAGACATTATTTAGTGCAAGGCATGTACTTGGTCTTATTCATATTGATTTTTAGTCCCATCTCTCCTGAGGGACTCTTTCTCTAAAGATTAGACGGATTGTCTTAGTGCGGTGGGTGTTCGAACAATGATATCAATGCCATCAGCAAAAATCAACAACTGTATTGATTTATTAAAGATATTTCCTCTGGTATTGATATTGGAATCTCTTTTTTCAATAGCCTTAACATCTGGAAAAAAGTGCGGCTTAAATTCGAATAAATGCTGTATTTTTTTTTTTTTTTACACGAAAGACAAATTAAGTAATTGACATAAATTTTGTTTTCGATTCGTGTCTCAAATGTAGCAAATGCGAATAGTTTTTATTTATATTTATTTTTGTTTGTCAATTCCGATATTAACTCAAGTTTTTGAGTGAGACATTTTTTTTTTAAAAAAATATCTTTCTGAATGATAGATAAAAGTTATTTTAGGGAAGGAGTTCATTCAAAATTTTTTAAAAAACAAGCTAATTCTGTGTACGATTATTCACGTTAACACTACAAAGACTGAAACTTAGTATATACCTATATTGCCCAAAAGCAGTCAAAATGACTGCATTGTGAAAGAATGATTAATGTGCAAAGAAAGTTGTTTAAAATTAATTTTTAATATTTTTTATATTATTTACAGTCATATAACAAGTTATTAGTAAATATTAACAATAAAAACACATTTACTTCACTTGAAAATAAAATAGATTCTAAAAAATTCTATATAAGAAATTGTCCATTATATATGTAATTTTTTTCTAATTGAAATTAAAAAGCAGTTAGAATGACTTCTTTGGGCAATCTAGTATTAAAAACAACACAATTTTAAAAGAATTTGGTTTTTCGCAGCTGTTTTTTTTTTTAAATGTAATATTTTTATATAAATTTACAATTGCGACAGACCTGTGTTCAAATCCCGGAGAAAGTACGGAGGTTTGTAAATGTATAGTGCCCTTGTTGCATAGGGGTATTCTAATTAGCCGTCGGGCCACAAGTCCTCTCGTGAGGTTGGTGGAAAAAGATGATAAGAGGGAGGCCCTTAAAACCTCCAAAGTATTCTCCCTCAAAATTGGTGTGGAACCGAGCCAAAAAATCTGTCACCTGTATGGTGCTCAAAGATACGGATAACGACAGGCGTACGATTAGCTCTTAACCATGATGAATTTCGTGGGACTTGATTTGACACCGTCAGACAGGTGGCATTTGCAACAACAGCTGTAATTAAGGGAGATCAGTAGAGAAGAAGTTTATTGAATAAATCAAAAATATATATTAATTAATAGTGAGTGAAATCCCCTTTTTTTTAAAAAAATCTTTCTCTACTTAATTACTCGTTTTAAGTTGCTCAAAAACTAACGAAAATTATTCATAAACATCTTAATGTATTGTTGAGGTTATTGGTGAAATAATCTTAATTAAAAGATTTTCACGTGAATAATTCGGAGGGTTCAGTCGACATTTCCTGTTATATTGTCTGGTAAACAATTTGTTTGCTTTTGAAACCTACAGACTTAAATAAGTTGAGATGATATTGGAATATAATTAAATACACAGTTTTAAATTTAATTTACTCAACACAGTTATATATAATACACATTTCATTTTATTCAACATATATTTTAAAAATCCTTCCTTTATTCATTTAAAGAAAACGCTATAATTTTATCGATGTGGATTTTCATTTTCTAACTTAATAAATGAAAACTCGTGAGTGTAATAGAATTTAACTAAGACAATGAAACTTTTGATTAATATATTGAATCTACTTGTTTGTTCTTTTCTTTATTTCATTTACACAAATCGAGCTGGAACAAAGATTACATTCTGAAACTTACAAAATGATTAAAGATTTCCTTCCGAGCTGATGTTCGATTGTTCAAAACTCCTCTAATCAGAAATGGAGTATATATGTGTATTATTAACTATTCAATAAACTCATTGTTATTCTTTATATACGAACAGGATAATATTCAAGAAAGAGAGAGAGAGAGAGAGAAAGTAGATTCTTTCTAAACTTTGCAAACACGAATAAAGAAATCATAAAATGCACTGTTGACTTAAAATGATTGTAGTTACTAAGACAAAGTGAAGAAAATTAGACTTGATATTTTTTAATTCGTTTTATCTAGCAATGTGTGAGGGGTAACAAGTCAAATTTTAATTAACTTCAAGGAACTCATTTGGCTTTCATTTCAAGAAAAAAAATTATTACTTTTAATTTCCGTCAAGATTATCAGCTTCCAGTCCTTAAAAAATTTCAAGAGCTCACCTTTACATATGCAAATAAGTTCATTGAAGAACCATAAAAACTGAAGCAGACGCTCATATGCGAATAACAGACGTATGCTGCTAGTCAATTCACCACGATGCGGTCGGCAGTGTCTGTTTTTGAACTGTGTCTGGGAAAGATGTTAGATTAATTTCTGTTGCTAAAATGGTAAGTTATCAAGATTTAAGTGAATATGCGCATGAGAGATATGCGCTGCTCTAAGAAATGAGTGAATGTTTATTGACATCGCACTATAAAGAAACACAAGGGTTATTGGTAATAGACCTTGTAATTTTGAGCCATGGTTAAGTGACAAAGATGACACCTGATCTACCCCACCACACTAATGAGGGGATTTTGAACCTCGACTGATTTAACGTTCATCAGCCCCTCTATACTGTGGATCTTCAGTGGCACCGTAACTTGAACTCATGACTCGACAACCGTTGGCCACACGAGTTCATGACATGACCACTCGACTGTCACGAATAAGAGAAGGATCAGGTAGAATGGACAAAAGGTACAATAGGGGGGGATTAGGATCTAAGTACATTCGAACCTCTATATTGCGAATTTTTCTATAGAACGAACTTTTTCCTGGGACCTTGAACATTTCACGATTTTCTTCGTAAAATAATCTCTCTATAGCGAAGTGCATTTTCTATATAACGAACTTTTTCTTTTGTGATTCAATTTTTTTTCTCCCTATTTTTAAAGTATTTCTGAACATTTCAAGTTATTCTCTCTTAAACATATTTTATGGTGGTCATAAAGCTTGAACTGGTTTTATTAGATCCTAACTCACTGAGAACAATAGAGTTCTGGACGTTTCATCCAAGAAGTACAACCTGTAACCCCCATTATCCAGTTCACTAGAAACATCTTCGATATCCCCTTTCACACTCAGTGGAGTTGTCCCGTGTCCTCGTGCTCTAGTTATAAAATAATGTATGTTTAATATTACTTGCATGCTTCAAATTAGAAAATGTCCTTAAAATTCATCAATTTTAATATAAATTATTTTCTTAATATTGAAAATACAGTGTATTCTTCGACATTCTTTTTGCTTGTTTTCCTTGTAGTTTTTCTTTCTATCTTTTTGTTTTTATGGGTAAGTTATATAAAATAAACATATATTAATTTTAAAAAAGGTGTGAATAATTAGTTTTTTTTTAATATATAGTGTTTATGAATTTAAAATTTGTTTTATATGGTTTATATAAATTATATTAAAAGATAAACCTCTATATTACGAATTTTCCATATAATGAATTTTTTCCTCGATTTCGCGACTTCGTTATATAGAGGTCCGACTGTATGCATGCCGCGTGAGGTACTCGGGAGTTTTAAAAAGTCTTAAAGAAAACTGATGGTGTATATGTTCAGCCATTTTGAGACCATCGTTGATATAAGCTTTTAAAACTGAGGCTCATTCCTATACCACTGTTCACTGCACAGCACAAAGTTTTACGCCTTGCCTAAGCAGATCAACACCGTCACTAGACTGTGAATCTGACGATTTTCATTTCTAGTTGTATCGGATAGATGGCCGTGTATTGGTAGGGTCTAACTACAACAACATGGCAATAGGGGATATTTTGAATCAGATGGATCCATTGTTATGGTATGGCCCATATGCATTTGGCAGGATATAAGACTCTTGATACGTCTAGATCTCTGACAGATGACAAGTACATAAGCAGACTGTCAGACAATTACACCCATTCCTTGTCATTCGGAATTACGACGAATCTTTACAATTTCAACAGGACAATAAGACACCCCATGCTGAGTGTTGCTTCCAACTGGTTTCAGAAACTCTGTTCTGACTTTATACACTTCCAGTGGTCACCTAAATTCTCTAGCATGAGCATTATTGGCCATATTTAGAAAGTCTTACAACGTTGTTCAGAAGAGACATTCTTAAAAATTTGTCGACTATCTTGAAGGATTCCTGTTGTGAATTGCCTGCAGCATATCTTTAGACATTAGTCGAATCTATGTCATGTCATGCTTCCGCTGAGAGAGCTCGTGGAGACTTTACGCACTATTAGGCTGGGGAATCAGTTTTCTGGCTCTTAGGAATACGTTCTTTCCTCTAATAAGAGAGAAGGCAATATCTAGACAAAAAAAAAACTCATATATTTATATGTGCTTTTATCTAACATATTTTTGTAAATTACATCTTGAACATTTGTTGGAATTCAGCTTGGCTTGACACTGGAAGGACTTCATGAAGATTTAAAAGCTTTTAGTTAAGGTAACGTTTATTAAAGTTAGTGGTTTTAATATATTTGGTATGATAAGGATGTCACTACAGCTGAGTTCAAGAATATTTTTAAAAGTTTCATCCTTATCTTTTTTTCTGAAGTTATTTCTCTTAAGAATTATTCTTCCTACGAAATTTTGTTATCACTATACTGTGACAATGTTTTATTGGTATCAGCAAAAAGAAAGGAAACTTTTGTGAATTCATTCTATGACACTGAGTGGACTTTTTTCAATACTGAGAGAGAAACTCTTAGTACTTTTGAGGAAGGTCAGCGTGTTCTCATGTAACTCAGTTAGACTATCAACGTATACAATTATTTCTACAATATCTTCAAAAAGTATTCTTTTTTTATCATCGTGATTAAATGGAGATATTTTGGACGGCCCATATGATAATCTGTAGCATCTCATATTAATTAATTTTGAAATAAATTTTATTAGTCGCATGTAGCTGTTTTACTTAATATCCCCCCCCCCTTTTTTGTGTTGGGCTATTTTCAGTATTTTTAGACATGCTTTTAAGGTCTTCATGGTAATTTAAAAGATATACATTTTTTGTGTAAAATTTTAATAAAAAGTCATATATTTAATTTATTTTGCAACTTGATTTTAATCTCAATACCTATAATATAGAAAATTAGTGAATCCATGTTTTTGTTTTCACAAAATATCTTTTATTGTTCCGATAATTTTGTTGCAAAGGATTTTATTCACAACATAAATCACCAATAAATTTTTATTTAATGGAAGATTATAATTCAAGAGCTTTAAAGTTAAATGAAATTAACACTGATGAATTGCAAAAGCAATTTTTATGTGAAATTATGATATTGGGATCAATGATTTAAATTATACAAAAGTACAATTATAACTTGACAACTTAGTTTTGTAAATTATTTTCAGTATTGTTGAATATTATGAATGCTGTTATGACCTGCATGTTCAGATGGTGGTAGTAGTAATCTTTTGTTTCAATTTTCTTATGCCTATAGAAACGGAGCACGACGCACCAACCGTCGCTCAGTAAACCATCATTTATTTTTACAGTCCAGTGCAATATGTTTGAGTAGACAAGTTACACATAATTAAAAGTATACTAATACATCTTTAGTAGTATATATATGTTTTTAGAGTCACAAATTACCATAACTTTAGTGACTCTAGAGTATATATGAATTAAATAATAAGTAATTTTATCTAATATTAGAATATGGAGGTAACTATAACTATGAAATATTTAAGTTTATTGTAATAAACTATTATCAATCTCAGAATTTTTAATCCTTACTATTTTAAATAGTTTTATTCATATAACTATTAATAAAATTAATTGGGTATTTCTGATTTAAGCAATATTTAGTAAAATGTTTATAGTTATTTATTATTTCTGATTTTTTTGACACCAGAAATTTATTGCGTTGTATATAATTAATAACAATATTTCTGAAAGTAGAAACATGTACATTACTCTCCCAATGAGGAACTTTTATAATATTGAAATTAAATTCTTCTCTTTTATCATAAATATTAGAAACTATTACATTATCTTTTAATTTGATATGTATATCAAGACAATTTGTTTCATTGTTGTTACTATTTGTCTGTATTAAATTAAAATATTGTCGATAAAAATTAGTGTTAGGTATAAAATTGACTTGCTTGCCAAAAATGATTATGTCATCTATATAACGATAAATATAATATTTAGAATTATTAACGTAACTACTTTCAAAATAATGTAAGTATAAATTGGCAAGACAGTTGCTCGCAGGACCACCTAGTGGCAAACCCTTAATCTGGAGATAATAGTTACCCTTATGATATATATAGTTCTTTTTAAATACAAACTTAAGTATTGAACTAAATCTATCGTAATTAACATTATTAAATAAATTATCTTTATGTAAATTTACAAGTATATTAGTCAAATCGTCAATATTAATAGAATTAAAAAGATCTTCAAAATTTAAACTATAGACCGAATAAATCTTTTTATCTTTCATTTGTTAAATAAGTGATTTACTATTTTTAAGAATGGCTGTGGATTTAAGCTTATTTATTGTATCATGTAATATTTCATGGAGAATTTTGCCTTTTTTGCTGATATATGTATTAAAGCCATTTGTAACTGTCCTAAATTTGACAGGGACTTTATGAAATTTGGGAGTAAGAAATATATGTGTAAATTTAAAATTATTATTAATTAGAATTTTTAATTGTTTATGAAAAGCCAAAATTCGATTATTTATTTCTCTATCAGAAACTGATGACTTAATAAAAGCAGTATTATTATCAAAATAATTGTTGATCATTAAATTATAATAGTATTTACATATGAAGGCAAAATTTCCTGGCACTTTATCAACATAAACTATAATAAATTTATTTTGCAATTTTTTAATCTGATTTTTAATATCATTAAAAAAGATGTTATTATCTGTACCAAAGTTATATTAATTAAGCTGCTGGGTAATATTACCTTTGAATTCTGTGAATGCCTCTATAGGCATATATATTTAATAGCTATTTTGTATATAAATTGCTCTATATCATTATATAACTGTTTTTCTTAAATTTTATTATTATTCGAAATCATTAATCTAAAACCAGTACCTTTGTTCATTATATTTCTAAGATTATTGTCTTTTATAATATTAAGGTCACCAGTAATAGCATGCTTGTGATGTTTTTATCTATGAATTCTTTAAATTCATTACATTTACATATTAAGTTATCGCTTTATAGGCACATTATAGTTAAAAATTAATCTACCTATTTTTTTATTGTATTTAAAAGCTTTTATAATTGTAATATTTTGTATTGGGAAAGATGACATGTTTTTTTTAAAAATGACAGAAAAATTAATATTATCGTATGATTTATTCATATATAAAAGTGTACAATATTCCATTTGATAATCTTTATTTACATTAACTTTTATGTTATGCTTATGTTTCAAAAATTTGTGTGTGAATGTCCTTTATAATATGCAAAGCATGGTAATCTTTAATTTTATGTGAAATTAGTACATCTTCTGTAATACATAATTCTGTCTTACTGAGTCCAAACATAAAAGATTTAATGTGTTTTAGGTTAAAATTGTTATCAAAGTTATTACAAATATCTATAATATTATCCGTAAGTACTTTTTTGTCTCTACATAATCTTTTTGTTCTAGCCCCTCTCGTTCTTCTTTTATTAGATATTTTATTAATCCCATTATTGTAATAATAATATTGAGAATTTTGTTTAATTGCATTTAGAATATTTTTTCCTTGGTATAATATACATTTAAAGTCCATCAGGATAAACTGCATTATAATATTTAATATAGTAATTTTCCCACCATAATCTTTCTTTAATGTCAGGAACAACTTTAATAATATTGAGTGAAACATGTTCAAAACCAAGTGTACTAAAGTGTCTTATTTCTGTTTTATTTGAATTTTTAATACTATTGAAGTATTTAGTATCTGAATTAAGTTGATTAATTATAATATTAATTTTATTAGATGTTTGTCCAATATATATTTAAATTGGCATTTATTACAAGTCAATAAGTAAATACAGTTATATGTTTTACAGAAAGTAAATTTAGAATCCTCTTTTTGATTTGATCATTATGGATCATTTTACAAGTTTTACATCTCTTGTCGCCACATCTTTTGTAAAAAGGAATTTTACTATTGCCAAATTTACTATTTTGAAGCTTATCTAAGTATCTATTACATATGTAAGCGTTAGAGGTTTTTGAAACATTATTGCAATGCAAAAAATCTTTTTTAAAAATATATATCTATTAGATCTATTATATATATATATTACTTGATTAACGAAGAAGTATAACTGAATTATCCGATGAAAAACATCATTTACTTTAAAGAAGATAGCTGTAATATCCTAAAACAATACCTCTCTGTTATGAATTTGACAACCCTTACGAAATGAAAATATTACTTGTGATTAGGGTAACTTCACTTCCTAATGTGTTCCAATTTAAAATTTTTCTAAATTTTGAATAATAATTAGAGTTTTGTAATAAAAAGGCTGTTGTGTGTATAATTTTGTTAATACTTCTAGTATTATAATAAAACAATTATATACAAGGTTGCCATTTTCCCCTAAATTAATTAGAATGGTTCATTTTATATTTTGCTCTAATCGCATTTTTACTCATTTTCTCTACTATACATTTTCGAAAAATATAAAAAATAAAAAATCAGCCGAATTTTATTACTATAACTTGTTAACTATTAGATAATATATTTTATCATAATTTGTCGGTGACAAATATTTTTAGTTGTAGCTTTTCTTTATTCAAATACCTAGCAACAAAATTTAATTTAACCAGGTATCTTTTACATTGCATAGCCATTTTTTCATTAAACTGTTTGTCAAACAATAAATTATAAATCCCTTTTTTTTAAAGTATCTCTTCTGGAATGTAATTAATTTATTCGTTAAGAGGCTTACCTTTATTTTTGCATCCCAAACAAAGTTTGAAATAGTGATGTTTGTATACTTCTTAGTACAGTAAATTTTTTGAAGGATAATTTGAGCAAAAAATAGAGTATCTTGCATTGATTAATTGAATTGTTATATAAGATATATGAATTTTAATTAGTTTTATTTTGCATTGGGTATAATGGAAAGAAGGTATATATTAAAAAAAATAAGAGAGGAATTTTTTAAAATTTTATCTCGTTAACTATCTATATTCTAACAATTAAAAAGAAATTTATAAACTACTAAATCAATTTTTCACTCAATCGTTCATAATAAAAATTATATTTCACATTCTGAAATCATAACATAATTTGTCTTAAACTTTGTTTTAAATAATTCCGTAGGGATGATTTACTTTATTATGAAAAATGTTACTGAGAAAGTATATCCCGAGGGGTATATCCTTTTGTACTGAAATATATTTCAGTATTTTAAGAAAAATTTTATCAGTTTGCTTCAAAATAAGTTTTCTCAAAATATTAAACTCGATACACAAGCCTACAATAGACACTATGTATTGTCTTCTAAAAATACTTTCAGCGTTGACCTATTTATGTAAAAATATAATTGTTTACACAACCAGTTAAAATAATTTTATTTCAATAACAATTTCTTGAGATAAAAAAGCACCTTATTTATTATCAGAATAACTAGTGAAAAAATTTTACATTGTACTTTCTATAAATTTGATTATTTAAAAACAAATTCAAAAAGATCTGAATATTTACATTTGTCTTTCTTCGCATGCGAAAAAAATATTTAGTTTTAATAAGTTAAAACTTTGTCCTATGTACACAATTATATTTTACATATATTTTCCAGAATTCGTTAAAATTTAAAAACTTGGTATGTTAAACAATAAGAGAAAAATGTTTTCGGTTAAAGTACTTTAAAAGCTTTCTCTAAGCATGAACACATATACACATTAGTTTTATATTCATAAATGCATTTTTCATTATTCAAAAACTTATTGTTATAAATGTATTATCTATTGTATTGATGGCTTAACACAGCTAAGTCAGTAGAAAAGTGGAAGAAATATACAATATTTGATTTTTCAAGAGCTTATTTAATTTCATAAAAAAAAACCCACTGTCTACATAGGAAATTGATTTAATTTCAGACACGTTTAGATTTTGTTCAAAAGCTTTTATTTTCGTATTTATGCAAGAACAAATAAATAAAAATGGAGATGACTGACTAGCTTTTAAAGAGCTTCTTTATTTTATATTTCAGTTTCAAGTAGTTAAAGAGCGAGGTTTGTTGAATAGTTAAAAAGATATAAACTGTTCGATTTATAAGAAAATAAAATTTTCAAAAAATCCATTTATTTTTCTTAAAACTTCTTAGTGCAAAACAAAAAGACATTATATCAGCGATTTAATTTCCATAATCACCGTTTTTGTATTTTTTTTTCTTCTTTTATCTGAAAGTTTCTTTCAAATAAAAGAGAGCATTGTGCTTCAATTTTAGTTAATCTCAGACAAAATTGTTTCAAACCCTAAAGGTATACACTTCTTTTATTGTTCTTCAAAAACATCAATTTCACGCCCCCCCCCCCTCTAGCTGTTCTTTTAAATTAAATTAAAGCTGTCTATAGCTTAGAGTGGTTTAATTAATAACACAGAATCTCGAAAGTTCTCGTCCCCATTTGAAGTGGTTTGGAGCAGTTTGATAAACTACTGCACAAAACCGTTTTTAGTGCTCTTATCATACGGGTATAATGAAGAAGATGAAAGTTTTGAATGAAGTTATTCGTTACCCTATAAGTATGTATAAAAAAATAGTGTTTTAAATATCACTTAAGATATCCGACTACGTTCGGAACCATGATTTTTTTAAAAAAAACGCATAAATGGATACTTTTAATGATATTTAGTGTCACTTAGATTTTAATACATGTATAAAATAGTTTTAAGGAACATTATGAGGAAAAAGATTATTCAAATACAATATTTTGGCAAACAATTAATTTTTAATAACTATTTTTCAAAATGTTCTCCTTTTATAAAAAATGCTTCTAAAATATTATTTTGCTTGTATAAAGTAAAGACTTCTCCAAAAAGTCTGAACTATTTTTTTTGAAAGATTCACATTATTTTCAGAGTTACAACCCATTGAAATAGTTATCGGCCTTTTTTCTTAAAATTTCTCCCCTCTGTTGTCGTAAAACATGGATAAACCCACTTCTAAGTTACATATTTCAAAAATTGTAGTTGAACCTCTTTACAGAGGTCTGAGCTATATACAGGTAAAATATTATTATAATAGATGCATTTTTCACAAAAGGAGAATAATTTGAAAATTGGTCATTCTATGTGCATTTTTTGTCAAAATATTGTACTTAAACATTTTTTTTACTGTAATACTATTCTTAAAACAATTTTATATACATTTTCTAATCTAAGTGACACTAACTATCATAAATATTATCCATTTATACGCTTTTGCAAAATCACGGTTCCGAACGTAGTCCGATACCTTAATAAAAACAAAGCTCGAACTGGAACAATTTAATTTTTTTAAGAATAGACATACGAATATATAGCAACAGATTTCTTTTTTGAAAGGGAATCAGCTTTAGAATTATATTTTGTAAATTAACAAAAAAAGAATTAAGACATGAATATTTTATTTGGATTATCCAAGAAAAAGCATATGATGAATAGCTTCCGCCTAAATTATGTGCTATATCTTATATTTTAAAAGAATTAAAACAGATGAATATACTCAGTTATTGTAATTAATTTCTGGGGTGGATTAAAAAAAAATTTAAAATCCTATTTTAAATGTTGTAACACATAATTAAAGGCCTCACTCAAGAAGGAGGTCTGTTTATTATTGTATTCCCCTATAATAATTTAGTCACTGTCTTCCATGGCTCAAGTAGTACGGGAAAATCTTGTGGTGAAAATTCAATCCATCCTTTGATGCTTGAAGTTTTGTAGCAGAAGTTCTCCTTTACCTATGTTCGCAGTCATAATGGTAGTTTTGGAAACGAAAGAGCCGACCAACGAGCTAAACAAGTGACCAAACGGGATAGTGACCTTTTGATTACTGTACCTGCATCCCACTGGAAATCTATTTCTAAGGAAAAAAACTGTCCTAAGTTGTGACAAGCGATATCTTGCCTTTTCGAGAGCAAAGTGGACCTCGGTAGCCGAGTGGTCTAGGTATCGGATCGTGGCTGGCCTTGTCACGCGTTTGAGCCCAGTACCACTAAAGACCCACCGTGTAGGGGAAGGATGCACGTTAAATCTGTCGAGAGCTGGAACATCCTCCCGTTGGTGTGGTGTGGTAGTTAGGAGAGGGGTGCCAACTCAGGTGTCGTCCACGTCACTTGACCATGCTTCAAAATTACGTGGTCCGTCGCCAAAAGCCCTCGTGTAGCTGAACAGTGCGACGTTAATATTCACTCACTCACTCGACAACAAAGCGGACCAGGAGATATTTTCTAACAGCGCTTCATCGTTCAAATAAATGTTTTTCAACTGATATTAAAATAACAACAGTTCACTCTGAACATAAAAATTTTAAACAATACTTATCCAAATTTGGCATTTTGTCAAATGATTGTAACAGTGGTGAAAGTGAAGAGGATGTAGGGCACATCTTTTTGCGGTGCAATTTTTATGAAATACCTAGATCTGCTTTCAGAACTAGTTTTGAGAGTTTCTCAATAGGTTGGTCTCCTGTTTTCTCAGATTTTGTTACGCGATTGGAGATTTTCATCGTCCTCTTTAATTTTGTACATAGTTTAAGTTTTTGAAATCTTGTGTATTATTACTTACTTTTGTAAGCCTAGTGATACGCGAGAAGTTTTGCCTTGTTGTACTAAATTAAAAAAATAATAAGTTAAAATAAAGACATCAATCAAATTGCATTTTATTTCATAATTTGAAAGGATATCCTGGATAAACTTATTAATTCTTTTGTATTTCTGACATCTAAATGTTTCCGCATAGTATTTTAAATAAGAATGGGCAATTTATACGTTGAATTAATTAATATAAAAAAACACATTTTCTCTTTTATGGAAAATTAAATTAATCTTTTTGATGTGTTAAGAGCTTTTAAAAGTTTTTATATGCTTTAGCAAGGTGTGGAATAATATTTTATTTTCTTTAGATTACGATAAATATATCTTTATTGAAAACAAATTCCTTCAAATATGAAAAATTTCAGCTATCCAGCTATTCTTAAAATAATTTATCAGATACCATAAGCCTAAACATTATTTTATTCAGTAATTAAAACTGTTATGATAGTAGATTAACAATTTCTGGCATTATGCGCTATAACTTTTAAATGTTTCACTTGAAAAATTATGATCGAGTTCTAAATTTATTAATATTTTTTTTTGCGCTTTTCAGCTCCAAAATTATGTGTTCTTTTAAGAATAAAATCTTAGAACAATAATAAATCATTTTCAACTTAAAAAGTTCTTTTTTTTCATTTCTCGGAACATAAATCTTCATGTATGTAACTTTTCTTTTCAAAAGATTAGCTATATAAACAAAAAAAAATATATATATATTAATGTTGAAACCCGATAACACCTTTCTCCTCCTACCTTATCATAATTATAAAAGAAGTAAAAATATTAAAAGTAAAGCTAACAAAAATATAAGCATCAACTAAGAATAACTTTTTATCTTCTTTTTCTATATACAATTTCGAATTGTTCTTTCGTTTTTTTATTTCGTTCCAGTCTTTCAACGGGAAAATGAGTAAAAAATACCTTTATTGATTCTTTTTTCTTTGGTTGTCTAGGGAACATTTATCACTGAACAAACCTCTAAATACTTTTTATCTCATTCGGGTAAGAATATATTTTTCTTTCTCCATCGTAATCATTTTTCTTTTCGTGATAGATAGAAACCAAGATATTCATCGTAAGCAATTAAAGTTGTTTGTTTTTCCGTTCAGGGCTTTCGAAAGACAGATATCATGAGCAAACAGGAAATAAAGGGTGGTTGGATGAATTAGACGGATGGATAAAATGAAGAATCAAATAACTATCCTGGGTGTCATTTAAGACGGATTTCGAATTACAATGGACTTAGATAACCTTATTAAGCTTCTTTCTTCGAAATGCATTGCTGTTTATGTTAAATTTCACTAAAGATACTTTTTTGTGTTTGCTGTGTTATTATTTTTACTTTGTTTAATATCCGACAAAAGCGAACGAGAGATATGACCTTATTTTGTACAAATTGAAAACTGTCCAAAGTTTTGGTTACTGTTTATTTCTGCAAACTGCTAAATTCATATTAAAAATGATAACGGAAAAACAATAAAGAAGTAAAAAAAAAGTTTTCGTAACCATTTTGTTTTAGCATAGTTTATCATAATGTGTATATTTTTCTCTTTTGCCTATACTAAAGCGAAATAGAGATTATTTTCGTTAATTATTAATAACCCTTCGGAGAAGTAAAGCTTATGGGGGCGTATCTCGGAAAGCCTATCTGTAAGAAATATATATTTAATAAACTCTATATCAATTTTGAAAGATACTATATGGTGTTTTGAATTTATAAATATTAATTTAAATTAATATAACCATAACACGTATAATATTAAAAAAAGTTTTTTGCAGAAATATACGAAATTTATATGTGTCCCATATCTGTTAACTTGTTTTGTTCCTAGTTTTAGATTTTTGTTTTCTAGAAGACTGATACTGAGATTAAAATAATACAAATATTTCTGTAAAAATACTATTAGAAAAAAGTTACCGTTGATTGTTTGTTATATGATTTAAATATTCTCATTAAAAATTAGTTGTTAAGAACTCATTAGGATTTGGTAGACTATGCGTTAATAATATGCAATTTTTATTCTTATGTATACACTCATGGACAAAAAAATTAGAGCACCAAGAAATAATTGCGGAATCGTAACGAAACTTGGCATGAAGGCACATGTCGGTGAGATATGCAAATGAGTAGAAATGCAGCTTGACTGCGCATTACGTATAGCCGGTAGAGGGCGTTTAACGTCGTTCTCCTTGGAGTATAAAAAAGTTAACCAAAGCTTGTTTGAGTGTGCTGAATCGTTTACAAAGAAAGAGCTGAGGTAGACATTCCATGACGCCGTTTTCGAAGACAATATGAGCATCTGTCGCAGTTTGAAAGGGGGAGAATCATCAGCATGATGGAACCTGGGTGGTCAGCTAGGCGAGTAGCTCGTCAATTAGGCCGCTCTGATTGTGTTGTGAGGAGGTGTTGGGACCAGTGGATCCGAGAGATGTCCTTTAAACGAAGACCAGGCTCAGGAAGCCCTCGACAGACCAGTCTTCGAGGAGACCACCGCATCGTAAGAAATGCATGTGTATAGCCTACTGCTTCATCAGCCACCATCCAGGCACAGGTAACTCCTTCACTAGGGGCCCCTGTGTCTTATCGAACCTTACGAAGGCGCCTGGCTGAAGGACATTTGGGATCGCGGCGCCCATTACGTGTGCTGCCCTTGACGCCCACCCATCGACGCCTTCGTTTGGAGTGGTGCCGTGCACGAGAAAACTGGACTGCAGCGGAATGGAACCAGGTCGTCTTAAGCGACAAATCCAGATTCAATCTCAGCAGTGATGACAATCGTGTTCGTGTGTGAAGACCCCGTGGTGAATGCCTCAATCCTGCCTTTGTTTTCCAGCGACACACGTCTCTCACAGCCGGTGTGATGGTATGGGGTGTCATTGCTTACAATACACGGTCACCCCTAGTATTGATCTATGTCACCATGACAGCCCAGAGGAATGTCCATGACATCCTGCAACGGCTCCCAGGCGCCATTTTTCAACATGACAATGCTCAGCCTCACACAGTAAGGGTGTCACAAGACTGTCTCCGCACTGTTACTACCCTTCCTAGTCCTTTCCAATCCCCAGATTTGTCTCCAATCGAGCATATCTGGGATCATTTGGGACGGCGAATTGGGTATCCCACGAGTTTGAATGAACTAGATGCAGGATTACAGCAAATATGAAACGAAATGTCTCCAGACATTATACAGAACTTGTATGTCTCAATGCGCGATCGTATCGCATCGTGCATTAGCGCTAGGGGCGAGTTTAACAGGGTATTAAGTCCTCCATTCTTTTGCCTTTCCCCCTGAAATAAACAATTCTTTTTCTTTGATTTTTTAATCATTTACTTATATCAAAGTCGTCATTACGTATGTAAAATTTCGTTTCATTTTGACGACTCCTTCTTGGTGCGCTAATTTTTTTTGTCCATGAGTGTATATTCCAAGCTTAGAGGTAGCTAAAAAATATTAGGATTTTATGAAAGTATTCCGTAAACTTCCAGTATTATTAAATGTTCTTTCTTGGAGGCAGAGGAGTAAAAGTTATATAAACGTTGCACTTTAAAGTAACACGAGAGCCATTGGCAACGGACCTCTTAATTTTGAACCCCGGTCAAGTGCTGAAAACGACACCTGAATTAGCTCCCCCTCTCCTAACTATCTCAACAGTAGAAAGACATAGAACCTCGAGACATAAGTCGAGACACAGACTTTTTCCAACTGTTGTCCTGGTCAGTATGTTCTACAGATCCCTCACACATTCGAATGATCTGACCGTATGTTGCTGAGTGACTGGATTACTATCGCTCTTCAGCCATTATGATTGAGAATAATATGGCATAGACTTGAAGTAACATGGAAATATTTGTCCATATTTGTCATCTATGTCTTGTTCAACTCGATGCCTAACTAGTTTAGAGGCATTTTAATTGTCATCGGTGGTATTTGTGTGGGATTATTTCGGGGACTCTGAATATCACAAAATTTCCAACGAATATATTCATGTTTTCTTGCTATATACATACAATGAATAAAGTTTTGTTATTTGCTTTCGTTCCTGATGTTGCAATTTTAATGATATAAATATGTGCAAATTTATAAATATATCTTTATTACAATAAAATACAGTTCAGTCGCTCAAAACATTCCAGACTGTAACTATTTGGATTCCCATGAATTTATTGATCAGCATCACCAACATGTTGTAACTGGTAACTTGAATAAAAGATAATATTTTAAGCATTATGAATGAATGCACTAGATTTAGATTTCCAATGGCTACAGCACAGTTAAAAAAATTAAAAAGAACTAAAATACATCAATTACAATTTATATAACAGAAACTTCACTCTCTATAAGAGAACTCCATACTTCTCTCTATATAAGAGAAAATCAACTCACTCTTCATGAGATCGGAAACATTAACCCCGCATTCCTCACGCTAAAAAAACGGAATCTCACGCACAGGGTTTCTCATAACCAAGGGTGTTTACATATTGTTTTTACCATAACATTTGTATACAAAGGTGAAAAATGAAGAACAGTAGGAAATAAAATGTGTTTGTTACTCTTTTCAGACGTAAATTTCGTTTTTTTTGTTCTTTTTATTAGGGCATTCAGTACATCGCTTATACACTCCTTTAGTCTTCGTCGTGAGTGAGTACGATGCTTTCTCTGAATCTTAATTTTTTTTTCTAATTTCGTAGAAGCATTGCACGCTAGTTTCTACATTATTTACATTCTTCTGTAAATTGAAATCCAGAACACTTCTGAAATCAGCGTCAAGTTCGATGTTTAGTAGGGATTTTCTGAGTACGTAGCAAAATAATTTGCGCATTTATCATCGCACCGCTTAACAACTCAAATAAAATATTATCATAGGCTAACGATTACATTTACTAGCCATTGAATAGGATGTGGTCACTTTATCAATGACGATAATTGCTCCCTGAATTAAATTAAGGAAGTTATTTTTTCTGATTTCAACGAAGCCCGATGTGGATGGTACTGTAGATGAATCCATTGTATTACTGCTATGTAATGTTGAAAGTAAAAGACAATTCTAATTTTTTTGGGAGTATATGAAGCAATTGTTGTATCTTTTTTAAACTAACCATAGAGAAGTAAACTTATCTATTCTTTAAATTCAAAAATTTTGAAATTTCTTTTTTTTTCTCTTATTGTCCCAGCAAAAGATGTTTTCTTTTTTCAAAAGTTCGTCTGAAAGTGGATAAGATGTGTACCAGTCGACTCCTTTAAAATTGAGTTTTTCCCAAATGTTTTTGTGTCTCTATATATCCCTCTAAGTCTCAAATAATTTTTATCTTTAAGTATTAAATTCTTCTGTTTATTAATACTATATTGACCCCAATGACTCTGGGAAAAATAATAAAAAATTCCTGCCCCCCCCCGCTGGAATATAGACGGCACCCGTACGTTTGGGCGGGTTGGGCGTTATCTGTGAAACAGGTCACCTATGAAATTCTACTAGTTATACATTTTTAGCTCTAAGATGATAGAAGGAACATTCTTAATTCAACTGAAATTGTTACAAATGAGAAAATTATTGATGTATAATTAACTAGTTTATTAATTCATTATTCATTTAATGTAAAAATCTTTTGTTTTGTTTTTGACAAGTATAAATAACCATTGCATTTTTCACAACATATTTTCGAACTGCTTTCGTAGTTTTCAAATCTGCACTTGTGCGAGGCCTTCAAATGTCATCAACACATCAAAAATGGCTATACATAACAAGTCTTTTACCCTGGAATAGCCAGGATAAAATCTATGGCATGTATAGCAGGTGGATTATAACGCTTCGATCTTTTTGCGAGTGGAATTACAACACTGTTATCTTCATCATAAGCTAAAATACTTTTGTTAGTAGATGGAAAGGCTGATAACGCTTCAACTTTCTCTAACTTAAATTTTAAGCGATCCATTTGGATTTTTAGAGGAATTTTATTTGATACTGCATCTTGTTTGCACAGAAACCAAGAATTTGCAACAACTAAATCAATGTAATGAATGTGTTCAAGAGACTTTTATGGGGAAGAATGATCCAAAATTGTCTTTTCATTTCAAATATTCCCATGTGTTTCTTCATCACTCTCACCTAAACTTGATTCTCCTTCCAGTATACGCGATTCATATGTTTTGTTCGCAGCATTGTCAGCATTCGAGAGATCACTAAGTTCTGATCTAAGTTCAATCTGATTTATTCATCAATTGAGAAATTTCTACTGTGAGAATTCTCCTTTTTAGACACCTGAAAATGTTTTTGGTTAAAAGTTATAGCAGTATTCCATAAAAAATAGTAAAAGGTATCATGAAATTTTGTTATTTTAAAAAAATAAAATATATTTAAACCACAAACTCCCACCGGAAAACCCAGATTTTTTTTGGTGGGTTAGGGAAAAGATACGAATGCAGATATCTGTGGAGGGATATAAAAATGCCATACTCCTCAACAAATGTATGAAAAAGAAAATTAATTGTAAAAGAGAGAGAGAGAAAGAAAAAAAGGAATTAATCCATAAAGACCCCCTAGAAAATTTGGTATTAATTATATAACTATATATTTCATTTTTATGTGGGCTTTCATCAAAATTATTGAAGCAGAAAAGAAAATTCCCATGGTAAGTACTTACCTTTACAAAAACTCAAGTAACGCCCAACATGCACGATCGTGCGAGTAACGAAATTCCGAGTCCTACAAGCAACATTAATAGAGTATAATTAATATTTTTTTTCTATTTTACAATTATTTAAACTTTAAAAGAAAAATTCGTATCTAAACAATTAGAAATATATTGATAACTACCTTTTTACGACAGATAAAAAGAAAACGCGTGTTTCCGTGGTATTTGAAAACAAAGCTAGATTTACCAACTAAAAATAAAACATGGACCACAACCATCGCCTGTTGATAAAAAGTAACACTTTACGCTTTCTATAAACCTTAACAATCGTTTTATTTGCGAGTTTCTTACATACGACTATTCCAGAAGCAAAAACGTATAAGAATAGCTAACCCGCACTATCGTGAGGGCTGGGTCTTAAAGGGGTATAAAGCATTTATTTTCAACAGTGTCTGTCTCTTCTAAATTAGGATCGATTTCAGTGGAGGAATCATACTTGCTATTATACTCTTCACAAAAATATTGTCATAGAATAAAAATTATATTTTCTAGCCATTGAATATGATGTGGTCATTTTATCAAGACGATAATTGCTCCGTCAGTTATCTGGATAGATTTCAGCAGGGAATCATACTTGCTATTATACACTTCATCATTCATTCTTCCACATCATCGCCGCAAAGAGACTGTTGAACTATATCTGTTAAATACTGTATCTATTAAATTATTTAAATATTATATTTTTTCATCATAACTACAATAATGCGCCATAGCGTAAGAGAAATTTAAAGCGTGCTCATGCATTTAGAACTATAACGGCGATTCACGCGCAGGGTATGACATACTCGTAGAAGGTGGTACCCAAAAATATATATTTAGAATTCACCTACAAGCTAAGGCCCCTCAAAGGATATGACCTTAAAGTCAGCTACACGAGAAACTATCCATTTTCCAAAAAAGATTTAGAAGGAGCGTTGAAAAAAGTTAGATGGTGGGTATGACACACCCTGCGCAAGAAGTGTCGGGTTAAGCATACAGACTTGAAACTTGGCAAGCATGTTACTTTTGTTGAGATCTACTGGTAACAAGTTTTGAGGAAATCAACTCCCAAGGAAAAAAGGGGACAGTGGGGGTTTTATCAGTAAAAATTTCTCGTTTTTGACAAATTAAGGCTTCGTGTAGTAGAGTGATCATTTAGACCAGCTGTCGCCAAACGGTAGTCCGTTAAAAAATAGAAAAAAATTAGAAGTCCGTAGAAAAATTGGGAGATTATTTATATTTTTACTTATATTCTGTTTCTAAAATGACTAGTACAAAGTAAGAGTTTTGTGTTAAATTTTATTACCCAAAAAAAGAAGACACAAAGCATTGAACTATATAGATAATAGATCCATATTCAGCCAACATTGAGAATAACAAATTAAGCGTGGATGAGAAAGAAAGCCTGTTTGGTCTGTTTTCTGATGACAATTTAAAAACTAAGTAATTCCAGTCATCTCTACCAAGATATCATTTTTGTCTCTCTATAAAAAAAAAAATTGGAAATTCATCGGTGAATGAAAAAGCAATGAAAACTTTAATTCAAATTTCAACATCATATTTGTGCGAAAAGATATTTTCTTCCTTAACAGCAATTAAAACTCGGTACCAGTCTCGGTTTATAAGAAACGGGGCTCTCCGTCTTGTAGTGATGGTAAAGGAATCAAAAATCTACAAACTGATTTCAAACAAACAGGAATAAATATCACATTATATAAACATGTGTAATATTTAAATAAATTTTAATTTTTCATTTTTCAATGTACAATTACCTTATAATTTTGCTACCTTTAATGGATGCATTTCACATAACTAAAAAAAAATTATGATTAACATTATTTTAAGGTATTTAACTTTTTTACATTCCTACACACACACCTTTAACTCACACTCTCTATATATTTATTTATTTATTTATCTTGGTGGAATTTTCAATCGTTAATAAAATACATTTTAAAGCGCTCAATTGAGCTGAAATTTTATATACATGATCATTTTGGATGACAATACAATAAATTAATTATGATTAATAAAAATTAAGTTATTAAAATTAATTATTTAAAGAATTACAAATACAGCCACGTTGGCATCATTTTTGGTGACTTAGCGACCCTTTTGGCGACTTGTGTCAAAGCTTGAAAATTTTTTTTCTTACGTTTTAAAGCATTCAGTTGAAATGAAAGTTTACATACGCGATTGTTTTGTATGACAATACGATATTTTAATGATAATTAATAAAAATTAATTACCTTTTAATGTTGTGATTCTGTCATATGTGTACACATATTTATATTAATTGTAACTATTTAATAAAAAGTAGCTAAAATAAATTTTTTCTTTGTTGATCAAAGTAGGAATTGACTTAATTTTTTTTTTATATTACTTGTTAAAATTCCAGTTAATAGTTAGCCAAATACAAAAGAATATATCTAGGGATCACAGAAGCTCTAAAGGTTATACCCCATTGATTACTACTAAATAAGTGTTTATTAACGTCACACAGTACAGCAACAGAGAAGGTTCTTGGCGACAGACCTCGTTATTTTGAACTTGGGTCAAGTGCGTAGGACGGCACTTGAGCTGGCAACCCCTCTCTAAAGTACCTCTTCACACAAAAGGGAGAAATTAGGCTTCGATAGATTTAACGGGCATCAGCCCTTTAGAGGAAAATTGGAACATTAAGATGTCTCAGGGGTGTTAACTTTGTCTCGAGGGGTGAAAATATAAACAATCTTCAAACAGGTATAATTCTTTTAAATTTAAATTAAATAATTCTAATCTTTTACACATTATTTACAAAGCATTATGGCTTCAAAAAAGTACAAAATGTTTGAAATATAATCTTAATTTAAAAAATTATAAGCATATGAAAATATGTAATAAATATTAAATAATTTTTGCGTTGCGTATGCTATTTTCTAAAATAGTAGCCTCTGATGCATAAAATTTTACAGAATTATAAAATGTATCATACTCTTTAAGCCCTACATAATTTAAGAATAATATATCTTTTGTATTTCAAAATATTTGTGAGAAATATTGAAATTTTCTTTTAAAAATTTGAAAATGTAATTTTTTTTTATTTTTTAAAAAATATAATTTATTATTCTTCTAATATAAAATTACTACAGTGTAATAAGAATACATTTAACTTTATAAATCAACTTAAAGCTAGTAATTAAAGCTACTATTTTAGAAAATAGCAAACGCAACGTAAAAATTATTTAATTTTTTATTACATATTTTCATATGCTTATAATTTTTAAAATTATGATTATATTTTAAACATTTTATACATTTCTGAAGCGCCATTTATTTATAAATAATGTGTAAAAGATTCGAATTATTTAATTTGAATTTCAAAGAGTTATATATATTTGAATATTGTTTATATTTTCAGCCTTCAGGAGAAAGTTGACATCCCTGAGGCCCTTTAATAAGCAAGTATTCATTCCCTTACTTCTCATTTAGGACACCTATATGTGGCTGCGGTAGCCTTGCAGTCAAGGAAACGGACTCGTGACCGACGTGTCATGAGTTCGAACCTAGTATCGCTAAACACCCGCCGTGTAGGGGGCGATGTATGTTAAATCTGTCGAAATTCAAATGTCCCCCCATTGGTGTGGAATTTAGGAGAGGCAGATGCCAGCTCAGAAGTCGTCCTCGTCAATTTGACCATGGTTAAAAATTATGAGATCTGTCGCCAAAAGCCTTCGAGTAGCTGAATAGTATGACGTAAATATTCTCTCACTTAATAGGTTACCTAAATATTGGATTGATTCCAGATATGGGAGAAAATATTTTGTATGATCTAGATCATTTGATCTTTTAATTTAGTTGAACTTATCAAATGTCCAAATATAAGTTAATGAAAAAAAATATAATTAGTTATGTCTATATATATATATATATATATATATATTGCCATATCGCGTATGCATAACTTATATCTTCGAATAATAAAAATATGCAAACATATGCTGATGGAAAAAGGTTGTTTTTATCCATGTCTAAATAAGTATGCATTCGTTTTTATTTTCGCTTAGTGAAAATAAAAGACCATGCGCTTAAAAATGGGAGTAAGAAATAAATCTGCAGAACATGATAACATGTTCTTTTGATAGTCAATATATAATACGAAATCTAATTATGTTGTATCAATAGTAAGCTCAGAACAAAATAAAGACTTTTCCGCCTATTTCAAAGCTTTTCTGTTTACACACTAAATTACTGTCATCTTTATATTTTCTAAGTTACATAAGTTATCAAACGTGATCCAAATAACTATTACGTGGACTTTCAAGAGAATTGAGTTCAAAAAGAAAACGAAGTCTGATTCAGATGGAATTGATATGATGCCAGAGAAAGAAAAAAAAAAGACACTGAGAACAAGTACTGCCTTCAAGGAGTTTTTTAGGCTCTTCTTTCTGGTAAAGTAGAAATGATATATAGATTTAATTTTCAAGATTTTATTCGATTTGCTCAACAAAAATTTGATTTCATCATAGGTAGAGAAACCATACATGTATATATATATGTGTGTGTGTATGTGTGTGTATGTGTGTGTGTGTGTGTGTGTGTGTAAGGATAATTAACTTATTTCTAACACAAAATCTCCTATTTACCATCTAATATTTTCCGTAAAATTTTAGAATCTTATATGAAACAGCTAATTAATTCTCAAAAAAGATATTACAAACATAACAATTCCAATCCCAGTTCGTGAACTTTTACGGTCTTCATATATACGCTCCCACGCTTTACTTTCTAATCGAATACATAAAGTAAAAAAATGATTATTTAGCGATTCTGGAAATAAGTATACCTTTCAATTAAATTCGAGACACTTGACTTTTGTTTGTCTCACTGAAAATATGTGTCGATCACTGGCTGATTGATTCCTACTTTTCCTACTACCTCTCGTTCCTATACATATATATTTATTTATATATATATGCCGAAGGGAAATGATTAAATTAGGGATTTCATCAAATTCCTAAGGAAGATGATCAATTTACGCAATATCTTAAAAAAGAACTCTGTAAGGGGATTTCCCTGAGGAAAGTAAGTGATTTGATTTAATCTCTAAATTGTTTCAGTGAAATGATGAAACAATATTGTCAAGAGTTAGAAAGTGTTTATTTAGCAAATGTGGTGCATTATTAAAAGTAGAGTAATTAGTACAACAATCATCATTGAATTATACAAATTATTTATTCGAAATTAACTAACAAAATAATTAGGTAATAAAGCTGGTATTTTTTTTTTAAAAAAAAAGATATTTGTAATAGAATTTCAAGCATTTTTTTAAAAAATTATACATTAATGTAGTACTTCAGAAATATCTTGCTTTATTTGTATCACCTTTTTTAGTTATTATTTCCCTTTTTAAAATAGCTTTTTATTTATTATCAAAAAGCTTTTTTTATCTATAAAGAGGGCGTGGCATTGTATTACAAAAGAAGCTAACATGCATGAAAAGAAAAACTAATTTCTGAACAGTTTTAATATACGAGGATTGGAGCAAAAGTCATGGCAACTATTTTTTTTCTTGAATATACCAGTCTGGTTGGAAAATATGACATATACAAACGAAAGGACATGGTGTTAACTACATGTGTGGATAATGAATATCATTGAAATATCGTAACACACTAATTTATTACGGTAGTATATATATACGTGGCAATATGGCCATCATGGTGCAAGAGAATGGCAACACAGTACACATAAAGTTGACATGACAAACCTGAGCCTAAAGACCTTCAATGTAGTCCCCTGCTACGGCCACCACACACTGCCAACGATGTGGGAGGCGCTGCAAACCATCAGCCTCAGTATTTGCCACACCATGTGTGAATCGTTCCGAACGTTGCTCATCACAGGGTGACACACATCCTTGCTGAAAGTTTTCTACCCACCGCGCTATTGTACGGTATGGTAGAGAATTATTCCCAAGGGCTTCCACCTATTCACTGAGACATTCCATCGCATTTCTTCCTCGGAGAACGGCTATTTTGATGTAAGAGAGTTGCTCAACACGGGTTACTTCCATCTCGCATGACACTTACTAACTGAATGATTTCACAGCCCTCGCTAAGCTACTACCAGCTATCACAGAAACATATTTTGTTCTGCATACGCACTATGCCTGCAGAACTTCCACTCTACACATACACATTTGTGATCTTCACATATCAACAAGAAAAAAAATAGTTCCCATGACTTATGCCCCAACCCTCTATATATGCAAGAATAAATTTTGTGATATTTTAATTGTTTTGGGAACAGTATATTAAAGTTATTTTAGTACACGTATGTATTTGAGGAAGCGAAACTGAAAATTTCATTCAGGTGACTGACCACACACACGGAGCCGGGATTTTGAAAAAAGCGTTTATATGGGCAATTTAATATTTAGCGTCAGTTGAATTAGAATATACATAGAAAATGTTTTACGAATATTATTTCAAGAAAAAATCGTTTAAATACACTTTGTTGGCAAAAAGTGAAGAATGACACATTTTCAAAACGTCATCCTTCTATGAAAAAGGCTTCTATATACAACAATAATATAATAATGTTTTGTCTATATATAGCTAGGACTTCTATACGAGAACTGAACTAGTACTTTTGAAAAAAAAAAAAAAAAAAAAAAAAATTTTTTTTTAAATTAAAAAAAAAAAAAAAAAAAAAAAAA